>CM076574.1:1073316073-1073528895 GCA_034641835.2 Pinus albicaulis
TCTTATTTAAAACAATAGGGAGAAAATAGGATTCAATAACGTTAGATCTAAGACTTTTGTGATCTATAATGTAGATAAATGTCTTTCGGATTGATCACATCATTAGGATTAGGTCAACATTTCGAACCATCTAATGTGGTTCATCCTCAGGACAAGGTGAAGAAAGAAAAAGATCACATTGAATAAATAGTAGGGATGCGTCATTGCCCAGAAAAATCTGTTGAAACTAGCCGTTATTTGACTAGTTAGTTAATAGGATAAAATATTAATAGTTTTTAAGATTTTTAGGGAAATTTAACCAAGAATAATTTAGAATTTGATAATTTAATAAAATGATTAAATTGTAGTTATTATAAGCGAATAAGGGGAGGGTAAATCTTAAAATTTTAGGATTTAAATTTTAAGTATTTAAGAGATAATATTACAAGTTAGTAAATAATACTATAAAATGAATAAAATAAATAAATAAATGAAAATTTATATACAATTATAATATTAAGGCTAGCTAGTCATTAGAAAGTTAGTTGGTTGAGAATCAAAATTTTTAAGAGTAAATCAATTAAAATAAGTTTATTATAAATGAAATATAATACAAAATAGGGAGGGGAAATCTTTTTTGAATGAATAAAAAAATAAATAAATGAAAAATATAAAATTAATGAATTAATTAGGTAAAAATATATAATAAATGAACTAATTAGGTAAAAATATATAAATAAATAAATTAATTAAGATACAAAAAAAAAACTATTAGCGAGTGTCGAGGCCCAACTCTTACTTAATTTCCAACCATCATCACAGTTGAGATTCTTAGCATGTCGTTCAATTTCGATCGCCTCCCTTAATTTCCTACGGTGGAAGTGATCTACTTTGGCAACGACTTTGGAATCCTCGATACAAAAATGGTGACAAGATTTTTCCACATGCTTAGCAAGAGCTGAGGTACGAGATTGATTGTGTTTAATATCCGCAATGTGTTCCCATATTCTCTGCCTAATGGATCGACCTGTTTCACCAATATAGGGAGTACCACATGAACAAGGAATCATGTAAACCCCTTTCATATCTTTAGGGTTGATAGGGTCCTTAACGAACCCAAGATAATTTCTAATAGTGCAGAGAGGTTTGAAAGAATTAGAGATATTATTTCTTTTAAGGACACGGGAAATATTGTCTGTTGTCCCTTGGATAAACGGAAGATGGATCTTGGAAATAGGATCCACTTGATTAGATTTTCCATTGAAATGCTTATATGCATTTCGAAAAGCCTTGAGACCTTGAAATCTGTTGTAATCATTATTTTCAAAAACATCAAGGAGATGGGACTTCTCTGATTCTAAGGAGTTGTCGTCAGAGATTCTAAGAGAGCGAGTCGCAAGAGTACACAAGACACCAAATTCCTGAGCAGGAAAATGATGGGATCCAGCATGAAGGTATTGTTCCGTGTGAGTCTTCTTGCGAAAAACTCGGTGAGAAATGGAACCATCCTCATTCCTAGAGAGAAGGATATAAAGGAAAGGAAGGCAACCATCAACCTCCATTTCCATCGTGAACTTGATGGAATCATAAAGCGAGTTTAGGTGCCCAAGGAATAGATCTATTTTCTCTCGATCATGGGGCCAAATGACACAAGTATCATCCATGAACCTATTCCACTTCCTAGGGCGGAATTTAGCAGAGGTCAAGGTCTTTGATTCAAAATCCTCCATAAATAAGTTAGCAACTATGGGGGAAAGAGGGGAGCCCATCGCAACACCACAGATTTTCTCATAAAACTCACCTTGAAAACCGAAGAAAGTCTCCCTAAGATTCATAAGCCGAGTGCCCCATTAAGACCTTGTTAACACAATAGGTGGTCCCTCTTATCATCTGGCCAAATTCTTAGCCCAAAATCTTAAACTCCTTGTAGGTCAAACTGATTCCTTTGTGAAGGACTCGGCTACCTTTATCAAGGAGTGGAAGAACATCAAGCTCCTACCTGGTGAGCTTTTGGTTAGCTTTGATGTTGTGTCCTTAGTCACCAAAATCCCCATCCAGGAAGCTGTTGATGTCATTAAATGGATCTCTGATGAGGACACCTCTAAATTTGTTAGTCTCTGACTCACCTCAAATTTTTTTAGTTTTCAAGGTGAGTTTTATGAGCAAGCCTGTGGTTTTGCGATGGGCTCCCCACTTTCCCCCATAGCTGCTAACTTATATATGGAGGATTATGAATCAAAGGCCCTAGCCTCATCTAAATTCTGCCCTAGGAAGTGGAATAGGTTCATGGATGATACTTGTGTCATCTGGCCCCATGGTTGGGAGAAATTAGATATGTTCCTTGGGCACCTAAACTCGCTTTTTGATTCCATCAAGTTCACGATGGAAGTGGAGGTTGATGGTTGCCTTCCTCTCCTTGATATCCTTCTCTCTAGGAATGAGGATGGTTCCATTTCTCACCGAGTTTTTCACAATAATACTCACATGGAACAATACCTTCATGCTGGATCCCATCATTTTCCTGCTCAGAAATTTGGTGTCTTGTGTACTCTTGCTACTCGTGCTCTTAGAATCTCTAATGGCAACTCCTTAGAATCGTAGAAGTCCCATATTCTTGACATTTTTTAAAATAATGGTTACAATAGATCTCAAGGTCTCAAGGCTTTTCTAAATGCATATAAGCGTTTCAATGGAAAATCTAATCGAGTGGATCCTATTTCCAAGGTCCATCTTCCATTTATACAAGGGCCAGCGGACAAGATTTCCCATGTCCTTAGAAGAAATAATATCTCTGCTTCTTTCAAACCTCTCTACACTATTAGAAATTCTCTTGGGTCCGTTAAGGACCATATCGGCCCTAAAGACATGAAAGGGGTTTACATTATTCTTTGTTCATGTGGTACTCCCTATATTGGTGAAACAAGTCGATCCATTAGGCAGAGAATCCGGGAACATGCTGTGGATATTAAACACAATTGATCTCGTACCTCAGCTCTTGCTGAGCATGTGGAAATATCTTGTCACCATGTTTGTATTGAGGATTCCAAAGTCATTGCCAAATTAGATCACTTCCACCATAGGAAATTAAGGGAGGCGATCTAAATTGAACGACATGCTAAGAATCTCAACTGTGATTGTTAACACTGGAAAATCATACAACAGAAGACGATATCAATTAATGTCGATCCCAAGGATTTATAGGACATGAATACATTATGGAATCAAGAAGTATTTAAAATATCTAAGGTTTTGAGAAATCAGATTTGAACTAGTCATAAATTCCCAAATGTGCGCTTTATCCTTCGAGAAGAGCGCCTTCTACACGCCTTTTTTCCCGATAAGTGCACATTCCTGTAAATGAAAAAAATTCACTTTCCGGGACCACACCAAGCAAAGGAAAGTTACTCCTTATGTGAAAGCCGCCTAAGGACAGCCATCAGTGCCTCCTTAGACATTCAGTGAGCACGCAAAAGAATATTTGAGCACACAATGGAATCACACCTCTTCCTTGGGTCACCATCCATCATGTACCAAGGGAGGTAAGAAGGATTTGAAGCTCACCTATATAAACCCACCAAGAGATGAAGAAATGGTGATCACAATGTTATGCGGGCCAAAGTTGCCCAAGCAACACCAGCATTGTGTGTGACCTGGAGCTGGAGCTAAAGAGGACTCAATAGTTGGCCACCCAACATCTTAGTCCACCACAGCAGAGAGAGAGAGAGAGTGAGACTGCATCAGAGGTAGAGCTTGGAAGGCAACATCCTTGCATCGGGACCTAGAGCCATTGCCTAGGGGCCCTTTGGCAAGTGGGTAAAATTTCTTCTCCATTTTGAACGTTTAATAAGAAGAGGCCATCGAGCCATCATTTTCATTATTATCGTTTGGAACTCTCTATATAGCTTTTGTATATTTGTGTTTTTAGTTTTAGTTTAACCAAAACATACTTCAACATACCATTTCCATTAAGTTTTATGCTTTTGAGCTCCCCCTCTTTTTGCCTGTTACCAATAGTTTAGAGATTAGACCACACTCTCTAAGCTTGTGTGATTTCGTACACCCGTGCAACTAATCCACAACAACAGGATTGGGGACTCCACTGAGGTGTTCCAAGTTTATGTGGTTGTGCCATATTTTGCAGGAGACCCTTTGTCTATGTTGGAGTGGAGCTGACAGTACTCTGACCCATCTTGCAGTCCCTAGACTCACTGAAGTGGCAGACTGAAGAAGGAAGCTCCTAATCTTTTACTTGTAGGATTTCTACACGCAATTTTCCACACAGAGGCGCATTGCGCGCATTTAGGACTGACTTGCGCGCAGGAAGGCGCACCTGTCAAGGGCTTTTGCGCGCAAATTGCAGAGAGATTTTTTCTCCTTATTTTCTGCATTTTTTCTGCTTGTAAGTGTGTTGGACAGCCCCTAATGTATCTGCCAACACCTGTGTTGATACCCCACAGCTTCTGAGAACTCACTTTTTGCTGCTTTCTGTAGGCATTTAGTTAGTTTTCATTTAAGTTGGTTTTTGCAAAAGCGTGTTCACATAGTTTAAGTAGGGGGAAAATTAACCATTTATTTCCAAACAATTTATGTTTTTTGCACATTCTGGTATGCACACTTAGTTTAAATAGTCCAAGTAAGGGGCTCAAGACCACATATGCATAAGCTAGTGTAGAAATTGTTTAGTTTAAATTTAATTTTTGCATTTAGAGAATTTTTGGACTAGGATTGAATTGCCAATTAGAGCAAGTAATCTCTGTTGTCTTTGCACCATTTGGTGACCCTAGACAAGCATATGAATTCTCTACATTTGTGATTCGCCATCTTCCTTTAGTCACTCACATAGACTAACTAGGAAGATTTGGAAGCGGCCCATTATCCGCAAATTCTTTCCATTTGAGCAAGGAACAATGTCACATAGTTTAACTAGGGGACTTTTGTAAAGGATCACCGATATCCATAAGTTCAAATTATGAGATTTTTCACCATATGCTCACACACATTCACCCACTAAGAAAAGAAAGCCACCTAAAAATAACTTAAACCAACTCACTAAATTCTCCCCACAGGGGCCACAAGAGAATTTATAGATTAATTTAGGATCAAGGGGGTAGGAAAGCCACCTTGATCACACTTCACATTGAAACATAGAAGTTGTGTATTTAGGGAGATTTAAAATCCACCTATCAGCCCATGGAAAAGAAAACCCAAGTGCGGTAGAGACCCAATTCAGAGGGGGTTAGGCTTAGGCACAGTGCATGCGGAATCAGTTGGGGCTACTTGACCCGGCTGATACTCAGTACTGTTAGCTGACTACCAAGAAGCCCAAGACTTGAAAGCTCATGTGGGACGGTGGTTATTAGTGGACAAAACTAGGGCATCCTTTACCATATAGGTGACAGTGTAGGAAAGCGCCAGAACCTCTACCCTTACCTTGGTTGATTCCCTTCGGCTGACTGGGGGCATTGCCAGCTCTTACGGGATGTTGTGCCAACACTCGCAAAAAATCCTCTCAAGGCCTAGCTAATTTTGAGTGTGTGAGGACGTAATAGGTCTTCTGGGATTTTGATTATCATGTGCAAACAAACAAAACAATTTTTTTCTTGATTGATCACATAGATTTTAATTAAATGGAAAATTAATTTCATTTTCACTTTGTTTTATGTATGTGGCCATAAATTTTTCATGATCACAAACTCGATCCCCTCAAAATTTTTCCAAAACCTAACCTAGTCTACACTCAAATGGTTCCAATGGAACCTTGTCTGTCCAGGCGTATTTTGGACATCCCCCCATTACTGGGAGGGGTTCCAGTTCTTTCGCCGTTTAGGCGTCAAAGATGGAACATTGCCACAGTAGTTGGTTCCTCCTTTCTGAGAGAAACCTTAGTTGGGAACCCAATTTGGTCTCCCAACACCACACTGCACACCACTCCCCCCTCGTCCCCTGGGGGGCAGAGGAGCGCATCCCATACGGGAAGCTAACTTAATTCACAATAGTTTATGTCACAGACTAACCCTCATTCTAACCAGAACTTCGTGTCTTCACATGTTGCCATGGCGTCAACCTCCCAGTCACCCTTCTTAGCAGCGTTGAATCTACCCGATTTGAAAAAGCTCACCAATTACCCCAGTGCACACGACCCCAATTGGCCTCCCATGCCCATGAAGCTCCCTTCGAACATACCAAAGTTTGAAGGCAAGCAAGCAGAAGACCCAGGAAATCATATAATGACCTGCCATCTGTGGTGCTCATCGAATAGCATCATCGACGATACTATTCGGTTGAGGCTATTTCAATGCACTCTCATGGGAGTGGCTGCGAAATGGTACGTGGAGAAACCCCCTGCTTCACATGGAACCTTTAGCGCCCTCGCTACCGTGTTCCTCACATACTTTCAGTTGCCCATTCACCACGATTCGGGAATGGAGTTACTGACTCATTTCAGACAATCCCCATCTACCCATATTTCAGAGCATCTCCATGAATGGAGGCGGCGTGGCAATTTATGCAAAGCAAAACTCGATGACTGAGTCCTTTTAGATTTATTCTTGAAAACTCTGATGGTGGAGATTTCAAATGATGTGGTGCAACATAACCCCACATCCGAAGAGGACGCAATAAGTAAAGCCCAACAACTTGAACTGATCTACATGTAGTTAGGATACATATACAATATCCTGCCCAACGCCCCGTGCCTACAATCTTATCAAGAATTTCCAGGCGTGTCTAACTCTGCAGAAAAAATTATTGAGTCAATGACCCAAGGGTACCTAGGTAGCATCAGTCAGAATCCCGGTTACACACATGGGTCTACCCAGAACATGTCTCATTCCGGATTACAAATTCATCACATGCAGCAGCAAAATTTGACTGATAGGGCACCAGCGTATCACCAAGGAGGACCTTATCCTCCGGCTGAGGGGACCCAGTACGCAGGAAGAAAGACTGATGGAAGAACTCCCCCCAATGGCCAGGTGCAAACATGGGACAGCAATATGTTCAGTCCCAAGCACACAACCCACCTACGTAAAAAAATGCACAGGTGAACTTTGTGTAGCCATCCCAAAATCAACCACACCAGTATGATCAGGAGAATTACCCTCCTAATGTGGTTAAGAAAAAGACAAAAAACAAGCCCAAAGGGAACCCTGGACAGGGGGGAAACAACCAACAACGCCCACCGCGATCCTAGGCTGGAGGTAACTCCAATCGGAATCAAAACCAGGAGCCAAGAAATTCCCAAAGGCAAGGCAAAAGGCCACCTCTTCGAACAAACCATTCTTTTTCAATATGTGGTGAGTACGGGCACTATAATCACCATTGTCCCAAACTCCCTAAGCTTAAAAAGCTACAGAGTAACCGAGGACAAGGAGGGTCTTCCCAGCAAACTACGGTGATGCAAGAACCATTCCCCCATCAAGGAACGGTCAGTACTCAACAACAAAACCCAGATGATTCCAGGAAAAACAACCATGAAATTTACATGGCTAGGGAAGAAATGTTTTTCCAAACTCAAAATCACAGCTACAACACTCCATTAGACACTAGTACGTTAGGGGCTAGTACAAGCACGTTGACTGCACCTTTAACCATTCCAAAGATTCCTTTGGAACAATTGCCAAAAATGGTAGAAGGTCCTAATAGGCGAGGAGGTAACTACTCCAAAGTGGCCCACAATTATAGAATTGTAGACGATTTAGCTCAATCACCTACTGTTATTTCCACATTGGAAGTGCTGCAGTCATGCCCAAAACAACGGGAAGTCCTACCTTCTGCATTAGGTGTTGTCGACCCTACCGACACGTGCATGATGGCTTTTAACTTAGACAAAGCCACCACTAGGCTTCCCTCCATGGTCACCTTCCAGATACCAATATCGGTACAGAATATCACTATTACCTGATGTGTCATTGACGAGGGTGCATCCACATGCATCATGTCAAAGAATGTATGGCAGAAATTAGGAGCCCCCGAACTCAAACCTTCCATCATCACACTCAGAGCATATGACAGTCATCCCTCGACCCCCGTCAGTCTCTTCCAAAATGTACCGGTCTGCTTAGCCGGAAAGACGGTCCACATAGACATCGAAGTCTTGGAAATTCACTTGGATTACAATATACTTCTTAGGCGGAGTTACATGTATGCCATGTCTACCATAGCATCCCCCATATTCTACATCATGATTTTCCCCCACGAGGATCGAATCATCACAGTAGACCAACTACCGCACAGTGAAAAGCGTCCCTTGACCAACATGGATATGGTTCTACCCTATGTAGATACAACCACAGATGGTCTTTCACGGTATCAAGAAAATGGCCCTGGCCAATTCAAACCATCGTCTATCCAAGGGTCATTCCTAGGAGATCCTCCCATTATCCCTGAGGTATCGCCCGATGCCATAGGGGCCCCAGTATGCATGATGTCCACATCAAGCACCAAGGTTAGTCAGGACACAGACTCAAGTAGTAATGACACTGAGGCATCAGCCACGGCAGCCTCCCTAGTCTACGCCACCTCCCAAACCCCTTTCCTCTACCCACCTCTTGGCTTCACCTCTCAGCAGATTTTGGCAACACTGGTGTTACCCAACATATCATTGGCATTCCCAGTTTTGTACCTCATTCCCCCTTCAAGAACAACACCTACCAACGTTACTGCATTTGGGTAAAAGCCCCCCAGTCCTAAGAAGCCCCAACCTACCCAAGCAGCAGTCGAAACTGCCCCTGCAAGGGAAATTCCCATTGCGAAACCGGTGACCACGAACAAGAAAATTGCCAAGAAAGGAAAGAAAGCGGTGACCCCCACCATGCAAAGGGAGTCATCAGCCTGTGTTATATGTGATGTCACAAGACACCCTACCCACATATGTCTGGAGTTGGACGAATTAAAACCACTCCTCGACTGCGAGGCAGGCACCTCGACACGACATTCCCAAAAAAAGAACTTGCCACCAAAAGTACAAGCAAACCGCTGTGTACCAATCATGCCTGCGCTATCTGTGGCACCTATGGGCACTATACCCACCATTGTCCAAGAATACCACGGTATAGGGATGCCTTACATGCAATCGAGCGATTCTATCAGGAGGATCCCTCCATCCAGTCTATCAATGATGAACCGCGTACCATCCTATACTTACAAGAGGAGCATAGATTCAGAGAGTGCCCCCCCGTAATGCCCATTATCCATTGCGTGCTATGCGATGAACGTAGCCACTACCTCGAAGAGTGTGCCACATTGGAACTCATTCACAGATGGTATATAATCGAAAGGGTTTACTACGCGGGGCTACGGGCAGCACAATTCACATGCCCGTTATGCGATGATAATCACCTATTGGAGGATTGTCACTACATACCTCGCTTTCGGCTAGCCCCTGCTAGCCTTCACTCAGCCATAGTTCGTCTTTCCCAAGAAGACAATATGGATGCCGAGTCCACCGATAGCTCCATGACCCAAGCAAAAGAGAGGAGAGGGTCCATAATGTTCTTATCAGCCGAAGAAGGGCCTAGCAGGAAAACCTCAGTTACCCCCAAAGGCACTTCATGAAACCCACCCGCATGCACGTTATGCAAGCAGACAAACCATATAGTCGTCCACTGCCCTGAATTAGTAGCATCATGACGTTGCTTCCCCACCTAGCCTCAGACGACACACGATGGGACCCCCATATCATGGATATTTTTCCTGATATGTCAGGGTAATCATTATGACCGACATTGTACTTATGTCTCACGGATCCGTCCCACTATCGACATGATTAATGCCATAGAAAAGAGAATAGGAAATCTCCAGGAATGGCATAAAAGATACATCGGCGACTCAATGTCCCCACCACTGCAGTGGTGTGTCAAGCCTGATAAGACCACACACCAACCACGTATACCCCAGGCCAAGCCTAGGATAACATGCAGCCTATGTGATCTGAACGATCACTGAGTCAACCAATGCAGAGAGCTCAAACCTCTTGAAAACAGTCTCTGCATAGTCTCACCTCTCCCTCAAAAATTTCTCTCTAATCAAGAGAAGATCACACGCACTTATTACCGAATTTGCTCACACTTTCATCATATGTTGAAGTGTACACATATCCCCAAGCTGAAAGCAGCTAGAGTGGCATTAAGTCAACCACCCACCAAAGAGGGAGGGCAAAAATGGAAGCAGAAGATGACCTCATCCACAACCGACCCTTTCCAAGTGTCCACATCAGGAACATCGAGTAGTGTAGAATCTCACACTATCTACTTTGTCAGTGCTGTGATACCATGCACCATTTACACTGGTCATGATCACGCGCCGGAGGTATGCCCACTGCTAAAAGTGTTCGGGCACCTTTGTGATAAAAGCAACTTCCACCTACCAGAAATTGACTATCCTAGCGGGAAATCCAACTTTAGGCTCACACAGGACTCCGTTACCGAGATCCTTCCCCCGACGCATGCCAGTGACACAATTCACCACATAAGACTTGTATCATAGCATGCCCAAGAAAGGATTTCAACCACCTCCTCATCACAGGAATTTTGCTTTATTCCTGTCGCAAAATACCGAGGCACCTTACGCTTTTGCATAGATTTCCGCAAGATCCCAAACTTGCATGCCGCCATTGAACTCCTTGATGAAACCCACCCTCTAGAACAACACTTAGTACAACTAGAGCTAGTTGACGAAAGCTGGCGACAATCACTGCAACACAATGAAGCCCATAAGAAAAGGGTAAAAGCATCATTTGACTACCACATCACCCCTCGCTCATTTACTGAGGGAGAGTTATTCCTTCGCTATGATGTCGTAAAAGAAGCCTTTGGGCTATGAAAGTTCGAAACCTTGTGGAAAGGACCCTATATCATCAAACATTGTCTCCGACATGGGGCATACTTCTTGACGGAACCGGACAGGACCTGCTTCACTAACCCCATCAATGGCCTTTAACTCAAGAAGTTCCACCCATAAGGGCCCTAGTAGCCCTTATCCCCTAGAGTTAGGGTACATAAAGATCCCAACACCAAAATATTTTTGACCCAAAGACCTAAACGCGCTCAAAGTACCACCATGGACCACCAACTTGAACCCTATTTCAGATTTGCTGATGGAGCATCGCGATGGTCTCAAAACTTAGCTGCAGCCGCCTGGGTCATCTACCACCCTGACTGATCACCACTGTGTTCGAACGACGTGTGCATCGGATCAGCAACCAACAATCAGGCAGAATATGACATCGTTATCAGACTTATGTGCGAGGCACTCCATCAGGGTATCCACCATATGCATGTCTACCTCGATTCCCAGTTAGTGGTATCGCAGATAAACCAAACATTTGAAACGAGAGACGCAAACCTATTTAGAAAATATCTACGTGCCAAAATATTAAGCAGACAGTTTAATTACATTACATTTTCACATGTATCAAGGAATAAAAAATAAGCAGCTGATCGCATAGCCAACAATATCCTAGACTGGAATGCACGCGAATAAACTACCATACATAAAAAACCAAAAACATAGATCTCCATCAGCATAACACAAAATACATAAATCGAAATAGATAACACACCATGTAGAGCTGCAAAAAGAACTCTCATATATATATATGTGTGTGTGTGTGTGTGTGTGTGTGTATCTGAGTACAAAAATAGTATCACTGGCCCAGTGGCCAGCCCAAAAATACAAGGGTCGTCAAAAACAAGGGAAGCATCCTCATAACAGGTGCTTTCCCTGTGTACAAAACTACTCTAGGGGGGTGCCCCCTCAAGAGGAGCACCTGGGCCCACCACGACTCCTGGGGCCACCACTAGAGTTGCTATTTCCACTGCAATAGATACCCATCGTAGAGTGGGCCGGTAATCCCTCTCGCGAGCCATCATCGTCTCTAGCCAAACCTCCTCGAGGTCATCCATAAAACCTCGAGCAGAAATCCCTTGGGTCAAACGGTCCACTCGACCTCGGAAGTCCTCTAGAGAGACCACTTGAGCCGTAAGTATTGCGATGCGCGCCTCAGCCACATCTGCAGCAGAGTTGCTGCCCTCACCAGAAGGGTCAGCGCCATCCCTGCCAAGTCCACCGGCACTACCACTCGATCCACCTGTGGCACCTCCTCCCCGACCACCCTGCGGTCGTGGAAGAGGATCATGACCCACAAGTCAGGCCACTGGGCGTCCCACCTCGCCAACATCTGCACGAGTAACCAAAATAATGTTAGTGTCAATAAAAAACACACAAGTGCATAAAAACTCGAACAAATGCAATATATATATATATATATATATATATATATATATATAGCACATACCTGCGGGACCCCAAACATAACCGAAAGGGAGACCGATATCTGGATCACCCTGAAAGTCCATCCCCGCGTACGGGTATGGCAAAAACATCTACGGATTGGCCTCAGACCAAGCCTCCGTCGTGTCATTCCAATAACGACCCACCATGCCAACACTGCCACGTGGCATCATCGAAGCTCACCACCTCATGCGTGGCTCCCTCGGCCCCCAATTGGCATTGCCACAACGGGCCTCAGTAGCACCACCCTCTCGTACATATTGCTGCACAAGATGCTAGTGTACACAAATGATTTGGATCCATGTTGGACCCTGTTCAGTTGCGACACCATACCATCAAAACAAAAGCGGGCAAAATCAAAAAAATGCTCGTTCCTCGAAAGGCATAAAACTCCCACCCATGGGCCTGATGCCCGATGTGGAGCAAACAACCCCACTAGTCGCACAATAATGGCCAGAGCACACTGCTCGGCCACAATTTTCACTAATGCGATATTGATGGACCCCTTAGTAAGAGTTGAACCACTGCAATGCCTCCTCCAGGACCTGTCCATGTTCACTCTCCCAGGAGGGAGTGGATACCTTAGTGCCTCGCCTTAAGGCAGTAACCCGGTCACAAAGTATATATCCATCTCTGGATGGATAATCAAGTTCGTCCCCCTTAGAACAAACATATTATGCCTCCTGTGCCAATGTTGTATAATATAACGTAACAATCGGTCCTGTGACTGAAGGAACTTGTTCTCAGCAAATTTCAGAAGGTCCCATGCGGCCAACTGACAGTGCGCCCCAGCATCAGCAGCCAGAGCGATTCGGATCTTGGGCCAGTCTTGATCTCTCCACACCAACCTGCCAAGCAACAAGAACCCATCAGTACAGAGAAAAAAACATCAAAAGGGAGAAAAACCCATGTTTTTACCAAAACCCTGCCCTTTGCGCACCTGTCTCTCAGACAAGCGCGCCCTTGTGCACCTGTTTCGTTCATAGGCGCGCTCTTACATGCAAAAAGGAGGGAACAACGCACTTTCGCATGCTAGTACCTCGGAAAGAAGTGCAAGAGGGGCGCCTCTTTGCCTAGATCGCCCGTGCAATCTAGGACAAAAGGTCCCTTTGAGGCCGTACAAACCCAATTTGTACGGCCCCCGGCATCATCAAACTGAAAAAATTGAAATGCAGGATGTCATGGAATTTACCTTGGCATAATAGCGCTAATCCCCGATACACAGGCTAACCACAATGGCAAGAAAGGCTCTGCAATCACCTCTAATCTCCCAACACTTAACAAGTACAAATCAATAGGATTAGGGCCATAATCCCATATTTATTTCCCTTCCCTAGAACTTCAGAGGTCAATAACAGGATATCAGAAGGTCCATTCTACAAACCGTAAGTTGCACCATCATCAGTATGCCATAACGAATGAAAGTGATGCCCTACATTCGCTTTCTAGAAATTTTTTTTTTTCTCAATGCCAGCAGGTATGCACCCTCCCATCTTCCTTTCCAAAATTCATGTTTTTTAATAATGTCGAATGAAAAGAAGATGCTTTCACTTGAGGTAGTTTTTTTTGCAGGAAGAACCCACAAACCGTTCACGGCACCATTCACTGAAAGTTCTGGAGCAAATATCATTCTACCCTCAGCATGATAGAGTCCCAAAGAGCTTTGCATATCCTGACATCATTTCTCCATTAGAAATAAACCATAGGGTCCTCATACCCGACCACGTTTATCATCACCTCACCCTGCATATGATAAACGCCCGCGTTGGTCGGTAGAACCTCCCCTCCATGGCGATCGTCATCTAAAGTAGACCATACATCACCCCACAAGTGACGCCATGGCCATACCATTTTCGTCCGGGAAGCACCTCATGCCTATCCATATATCATGCATAAGGTCAAGTTCACCATTCAAACTCAACCCCCTTCCCAGACGATCAGGTTGTACAAGCAGATTGAAAGCACACCTCCGCGCACTGCATTTGGCCCACCATACCTCCATCAGCATAATCCCATCTACGAAATCTTCCACTTCATCAACCCCGCACATGAGACCAACCAATGGGACCCCTACCCCCAGCAAAACATTTTCCTCACACCTTCACTGAGCAACCCTCTTTCATGTTTTGGGGTACCCATCTCTGTGTTTTGTACAAACCAAACCCCATTATTTTATTGTTTTGGTAAGTGTACAAAGACCGCAAACGATTCCCTTCTCCACTTCGCCCTCATATTTCACCTTTTCTCCCATGGCAGCAGTCCCTCATTCCCCTTGGTCAAAGTATTTCACTCACGTCATGCACGCACCATCTCGACACTCATAGCTGGTTCTACCCGCGCTGGAAGTCCTACCGACTCTAGGACGTTTCCCTTTAAAAATAACTATGATTGCTGCCAAGCTGCTCAAGTATACTTCGACCTCAAGCCATTGAATCCCCATCATCCGTTTTTAGTCACATCTCACCAAAATTCCTATGTTAAACCCATCATATCTCGATCCCCGACCCCTCAGGTCAGCGACTCATGGTTCGGTGAAGGCTTCCTTTTTGTCAACCTCAACACCTCTTCAAAAAAGGAAGCGGTACCTTGGATAATCCCTCTCCATGCAAATGGGTATCCTTGGGTGGCACTATGGGGGACATAATTTTCCACAGATGTCATTGATCCTCCTGAAATTCGACCACAGCAAAAGCTTTCATGTCACGATGGTATCGTACCTTACAACCATTGCATTTTGATCAGATCTGTCGAAGACGCGTGCCTCCATAAGCGTCAATGCTTACACGGGAAGGTCCCAGCTAATACATATGCATACATTGCACAATGATATGCCATACCAAGACTACACATATGGGTACCACATTCCACCTATTGTCAAAGAAAAAATTCCCCTGAGGGTGTCAGCAGTCGTCGTCAACAAACAACAGCATCGCTACCACAGTAATGGCACAGATAACACATGTATCTATCAATTTTGTTTAACTAGCCATAGCATCACGAGCACGGGACATGCCCGCCTCGTTGAAATTTTGTAAATATGTTGTATATTTTGTCTCCTTGAATGGGGTCCATTAGGTCATGGTTATCTCAGAAATGGTGCAAGGTGTTGTCAATTCCAAAATACACGCATACCTCTCTCTCTCTCTCTCTCTCTGCGTACGATACATAAAAGAACTATAATATATTTCGGCTATACAGTTCTTCCTAGACCTCACACATTAGGGGGCAACTGTTAACACTAGAAAATCGTACAGCAGAAGACGACATCAATTAATGTCGAGCCCAAGGATTTACAGGACAAGAATACATTATGGAATCAAGAAGTATTTAAAATCTCTAAGGTTTTGAGAAATCAGATTTGAACTAGTCATAAATGCTCAAATGTGTGCTTTATCCTTCGTGAAGAACGCCTTCTACGCGCCTTTTTACTCGATAAGCATGCATTCCTGGAAACGGAAAAAAGTCACTTTCCAGGACCACACCAAGAGAAGGACAGTTACTTCTTATGTGAAAGCCGCCTAAGGACAGCCATCAGCGCCTCCTTAGACATTATGTGAGCACACAAAATAATATTTGAGCACACAATGGAATCACACCTCTCCTTTGGGTCACCATCCATCATGTACGAAGGGAGGGAAGGAGGATTTCAAGCTCATATATATAAACCCACCAAGAGATGAAGAAATGGTGATCACAATGTTATGTTGTCCAAAGTTTCCCAAGCAACACCAACATTGTGTGTGACCCGGAGCTGGAGCTAAAGAGGGCTCGATAGTTTGCCACCCAACATATTAGTCCACCATAGCAGAGAGAGAGAGAGAGACTGCATCAGAGGCAGAGCTTGGAAGGCAACATCCTTGCATCGGGACCTAGAGCCATTGCCTAGGGGCCCTTTGGCAAGTGGGTAAAATTTCTTCTCCATTTCAAACGTTTAATAAGAAGAGGCCATCAAGCCATCATTTGCATTATTATCATTTGGAACTCTCTATATAGCTTCTGTATATTTGTGTTTTTAGTTTTAGTTTAACCAGAGCATACTTTGGCATACTATTTCCATTAATTTTTATGCTTTTGAGCTCCCCCACTTTTTGCTTGTTACCAATAGTTTAGAGAGTAGACCACACTCTCTAAGCTTGTGCGATTTCGTACACCCGTGCAACTAATCCACAACAACAGTGATGATGGTTGGAAATTAAGTAAGAGCTGGGCCCCGGCTCTCGCTAAGTAATTTTTTTTTTTGTATCTTAACTTATTTATTTATTTATTTATTTTTACCTAATTAGTTCATTTATTATATATTTTTACCTAATTAATTCATTAATTTTATATTTTTTCATTTATTTATTTGTTTTATTCATTCAAAAAAAAATTTCCCTCCCTATTTTGTATTATATTTCATTTATAATAAACTTATTTTAATCGATTTATTCTTAAAAATTTTAATTCTAAACAAACTAACTTTCTAACGACTAGCTAGGCTTAATATTATAATTTTATATAATTTTTCATTTATTTAATTATTTTATAGTATTATTTATTAACTTGTAATATCATCTCTTAAATACTTAAAATTTAAATTCTAACATTTTAAGATTTACCCTCCCCTTCTTCACTTATAATAACTAGAATTTAATCATTTTATTAAATTATCAAATTCTAAATTATTCTTAGTTAAATTTCCCTAAAAATCTTAAAAACTATTAATATTTTATCCTATTAGCTAACTAGTCAAATAATGGCTAGTTTCTAATAGCTTTTTCTGGGCAATGATGCATCCCTACTATTTATTCAATGTGATTTGTTTCTTTCTTCACCTTGGCATGAGGATGAACCACATTAGATGGTTCGAAACGTTGACCTAATCCTAATGATGTGATTAATCTGAAAGACATTTATCTAGGATTCAATAACATTTATTATCTATTATTATATAAATATAATTATGAAAAATATAAATAAAGAATAAATTAAAAAAATAAAGAATATAAAAAAATAAATAAAAACAAAAATAAAAATAAATAAGTAAGTAAGTAAATAAATAAATAGATAATAATAATTTTTTTTTTAATTTTAAAAATAAAATAGATAAATAATTAAATAAAGAATAAAAATTAAGTTAAATAAAATAAAAGTGAGGTCAAAGCGGATTAATAATATTAATATTATTTTAAAAACTCAATATTATTAGTTTTATGTTATTAATTTTATTTATCCCATGTTGAAGGATTTGTTATTAAATAATAATAATAATAAATAATAAATAAAAGAAGGGGTGCAATGACTAAGGATGAAGGGCCGGGATACAACATCTACTAACACCCCATCCATCATCTCTATTCAAGTTAATAGGCATTTTTTCGATTTCTAATGCTTCCCTTAACTTACGGTGATTGAAATGGTCAATCTTAGCAATTACCTTAGCTTCTTCGATGCAAATTTGATGCTTCGTCTTTTCCGAGTGCTCTTCTAAGGCAGAGGAGCATGTCCTACCATGCTTGATGTGTGCCACGTGCTCATGAATCCTTTGATTAATGGAACGTCCAGTTTCACCAATGTAAGGAGCCCCACAGGAGCAAGGAATTAGGTAAACACCTTTACCTTCCCTAAGGCTTACCAGGTTTTTAACTGATTTTAGAGAACTCCTAATAGTATAGAGGGGCTTGAAAGTCAAAGAAACATTATGTTTCTTGAGGATCCTAGCGATCTTATCAGTATTTCCTTGAATAAATGGGAGTGAAACCCCAGATAACCAATCACTAGAATGTTTTTTATTCCTTGGACCTTTTTCTGCTTTTTGAAAAGCTTTAAGGCCCTCAAACTTGCTATAGTTGTTCTTATCGAAAACACTCATGAGGTGGGATTTCTCTTCTTCGAGATGTTGCTCATCTGAGACTCTTAAGGCTCTAGTAGCTAAGGTGTTGAGAACACCTAACTTTTGAGCTGGGAAATGATGAGAACTAGCATGAAGATACTATTTTGTATGTGTTTTCTTTCTTTAGACCTGATGAGAGAAAGAACCATCATCATTTCTTGAAATAATAACGTCAAGAAAAGGAAGGATACCATCAATTTCACATTTCATAGTGTTTATGGATTCCGATTGGTTGTTCAGATGATTGAAGAAATTATCTAAATTCTCCTTGCCATGAGGCCAAACAACACAAGTGTCATCTACAAACCTTTTCCAAAGTTTGGGTTGGAAAAAGGCAGAGGAGAGGGCCTTAGACTCAAATTCCTCCATGAAAATATTAGCCACAACAAGGGATAGGGGGGAACCCATGGCCACACTATAGGTTTTCTCATAGAACACACCTTCGAAACTGAAGAAGGTCGAGGTAAGACAAATTTCAACCAGATGGGTAGTATCAAGATCAGTGATTCGCTTGATGACATCCATAGCCTCACTAATGGGAATACAAGTGTATAGTGTAACTACATCAAAACTTACAAACTTGTCATCAGGATCCATTTTAATTCCTTTCAACTCACTAATAAAAGAGGATGAGTCTTTGACAAAGGAACCGGTTTGACCCACAGGAGGTTTAAGCTTATTGGCTAAAAGTTTAGCGAGAAGGTAAGTCAGACCCCAATGGTGTTGACAATGGGGTGCAAGGGAGCACCTTCCTTATGGATCTTAGGAAGACCATAGATTCTACAAGTGAGAGGGTTGCTCTCAATAAGCTTTTTACTAAGGGAGCTAACCGTGCTACTAGATTGTATGGCTAAAGCAATGACTCTTGAAACTTTTTAAAGGGGATTTTTGTCCAATTTCTTATAGCTCCCACTATTGCAAAGATGGTCCAACATCTTTCTACCATAATCATCTATGTTTAAGATTAATGTAGCACCTCCCTTATCATATTTAATAACAACAATGTCCAGGTTATTGTTCAAGGATTTTAGGGCCTGGAACTCAATTTTGCTAAGGTTTCTCTTAGGGGGTCTAGCTTTGCTCACAATCACTGCACAATCTTGCTTGATGGTGACTTTAGTAGCATCAGGTAAATATTTAATCCCGAATTCTATATCACAAATAATGTCATGCACTAGGATTGAACATGATGTTTCTTTGACTTTTAAGCCCCTCCATACTATTAGGAGTTCTCTAAAATCTGTTAAAGACCCAGTTAGCCCTAGGGAAGGTAAAGGTGTTTACCTAATTCCTTGCTCCTGTGGGGCTCCTTACATTGGTGAAACTTGTCGTTCCATTAATCAAAGGATTCATGAGCACGTGGCAGACCTCAAGCATGGTATGACATGCTCCTCTTCCTTGGCAGAGCACGCGGAAAAGATGAAGCATCACATTTTCATCGAAGAAGCTAAGGTAATTGCTAAAATTGACCATTTTCATCACCGTAAGTTAAGGGAAGCGTTAGAAATCGAAAAAAGGCCTGTTAACCTGAATAGAGATAATGGATGGGGTGTTAGTAGATGTTGGATCCCGGCCCTTCATCCTTATTGGTTGCGCCCCTTTTTTTATTTTATTTATTTTTATTAATTAATAATAGATCCTTCAACATAGGATAAATAAAATTAATAAGATAAAACTAATAATATTAAATTATTAAAAATAATATTAATATTATTAATCCCCTCTCATCTCACTTTTATTTTATTTAACTTATCTCTTATTATTTATTTATTTATTTTATTTTTAAAATAAAATTAAAAAAAAATATTATTATTCTTTATTTATTTATTGCTTTTTTATTTTATTTTATTTTTAATTTATTTTAATTTATTTATTTATATTTTTCATAATTATATTTATATAATAATAAATGTTATTGAACCCTATTTTCTCCCTATTGCTTTAAATAAGAAATTATAATATTATAATTAATAACTAATCTGAATATAATAATAATTTAGTTCAACTTTCTTTCTCTCAGTTAAACTAGTTGTTATGCCTTAATGGCTAGTTGGATCTCCTTTGATCTTCTCTCCATTTTTTTAAACCTGTCTCCTAGATCTGATTTCTCATCTTGTCCAGATGATGAATCACAATGGTTGACAATTCATGATCATATGTGATTAATATCGAAAGCAATTTTTTTTTTACAAATTATGAATCACAAAAGCCATATTCCAAAAATATTATATACTTTATCGCATTATTTCAAAAATAAAATTTCCATTAATTTTCTAGTATTATTATTATTATTTTAGGTATGTTACCACACTTAATATCTAATTGTAATCCATTACTACTTAATGATATTATTTACATCATATTTCATTTCTGATCACCTTAGTATGGTGAGCAAATTTGATAGTTTGATAATTCCCTCTGCTACGGGCACCAATTCAGTGGGCTACATATGTTAAACCAATTACTTCACCTAATCATCACTATTATCAGGAAACCGATTTCTTCATCTAATCATCACTACAGAAAAAAATTCCACTTTATATTCAACTTACATTCATCCTTATCACTCTGCATTTAGACTTCCACATAGAATTCAACTTTACATGCAGGTTCATCGCAACTCTTTTTATACCCCTTATATTAATGTATAAAAAGAACTTCAAAATTTTCTCCCATAGTTTTCTCACGCAGTCATTTTGTAATCAGAATACAAAATTTACCCATAGCTAAAGAAGGCTTCGCAGGAGGTGACATTTGTAGGTTGGGGCAACATTACATAAGCTTTGACTGCGTTTGACGGGTTCAAAAGGAATCGTAAGGAAACAAACAATGAAATCGCCTAAGTGTAATATATGTTACTAGTTTTAATTAGTTAGAAATGTGAATGTAATATAAGTAATGTTTTGACCAATACGAGAAGGCCATAACTTTCTTTTGGGAATCTTCTGAAGTACTCTATTTCGCCGGATTCAACTCATCTATCTGTTTCACATGACCCACGTTCTCATGTGTAAATGCCACACTTATTTCTTCTCCGACTGCTTCAACACATCATTCAGTGTTGAGGACCATTGATACAGTTGGCATCCATGTTTTGCATGCTTTCGTAAGTTCTTGCTTCGCTCTTCACTTCATTGAAAAAATAAGTTGTTGTCTAACGAGAAGGAGGAATTTCTCGGACGGCTAAAATTGGCTGGAATCTGGGTAAAAGAATTTAAGAAATCCTACAGTAATAGTGTTTGAATCATAATTTTAATGGTGGAAATAGATTCAGCACCATCAAAAACCTATAAGACATCTAAAATACTAGTTATAACGTGGATTTACAAAATTTAAAAAAATCCTAGCCAGATTTTCTTAAAATCTTACCAAAATTTCTATAATTTTCAGGGCGAAAAAGCAGTCTAATTAGACTACTGCAAAAAAATTATATAGACATAAAAAAAATAATTACATTTCTCCCACAATAAAAAATAAATATATTATTTTCCATTTAAAGTTTTATCTAATTTATAAAAATAATTCCTAAATTCCAGCGAGAAATTATAAGCTTAATTGTCGCCCACCGACAGTGTGTGTTATAGCTGCATGGTCAGACCTTTGAATACAAGAAACGCCCATTGCGGGAAATGAACGTGGCCGCCCGCCACCGTATGTTTGAACGTATGGTGTACATCGACCCAATAACTCAACAGCAAATCATATCTCCACACGTTCTGATGGGTACCACCGTTGTTCACGGAAGAAAATTTGATCGTCTATCCACCTCACCATTCTATATATTTGGAATTCACAGAGACCACCCATCAATCACTTATCGATTTAGGCATCATTTCTCATGCCAGATATCAGCTCACGTGAACTCTACTTATCTTAAGCGACCCTTTCTTTCATTGTAAAATGGAGCCTATAACACTGGCCACCATGTTCAGTTTCTCGTGGATAGCTGGTGCAGCTCATGCACTAGACAGTGGCTGGAAATCTGCACATGCTATTTTTTATGGTGGCAGCGATGCGTCAGGAACAATGGGTAAGTTCACAATTCGACAAAACTCCAGTCCCGTGGACATCTGGTTGGTCACTATTCACTTTGTAGTTTCATCTTTAGATTAATAATTTAATACCATATGTTAGCTAACCAAATCGATCGGGAAATTAATTTGTCAGGCAGTGCGTGCGGATACGGTAATTTGTATAGCCAAGGCTATGGGACCAACACTGCAGCTTTGAGCACGACGCTTTTCAACAATGGAGCTACATGTGGACCCTGCTACCAAATGAAATGCAACCACCACTTCGACCCTCAATGGTGTCTATCGAGCATTGTGACAGTTACTGTGACTAATCTCTGTCCCCCTAACTCTGCTCTTCCCAACGACAATGGAGGATGGTGCAATCCATCTCTCCAACACTTCAGCATGGCTCAACCTGCTTTTCAACAGATCGCCATATACAGAAGTGGCATTGTTCCAATCATTTTCAGAACAATACAAGAAGAAGGGTCATTTAGCCACACATTAGCACCTCAATTTTTAAAGGATTTGAGAAATATTTACTTTTAAAATAGTGGTGCAAAAGTGGTGATAATGTGGAGATACACAAGTGGTGCTATGTTTTCTAGTGCAAAAGTGGAGTTGGTAAAAAATGTTAAATTAGGTGTTAAATGCATACGTGGCATTGCATGGTGTATGGTGCAAACCACCAAAAACCAATCTAACGTGGATCAAGATATTGTGATGCAAAGCACCAATATAAATTTTACAAAAATTAAAAATTTATCATAAAAATATCAAAATTATTATAATAATAATAAATTGTATATGGTGCAAAGCACCATAAAATAAAAAATGGTGAAAAAAAATACATTTTTTTTATTACCAAAGAGAACAGTTTGACCATTTTATTATGCTTAAATCCAGTTACCATAAATATATTTAATGAATATCAAATGTATTAGCACAATTGAAGTATCTCATAGTGACATCCAAAAATTTTAATTCATTGTGTACAATAAGACTATGATAGCTTTTTTTTTGCTTGGCTACATTATGGCAAGTATTAATTACAAGTAATGGAAGAGTCTCTCCATTGAAACATTCACATGATTCCAAGCTGATGGGCATAATAGATTTACATACATAATATCACTACTGAACATTTTGATCAACCATGTAGATGAATCATTTCAATCTTTGAAAATTAAAATAAATAAATAAATAAAAGTTCTAAGCAGTGTCATTTCAATTCCAAGCCTCACAGAATTTTGTTTTGTTTGAGTGAAAACTTCAAGATGGCATGATCTTTCAAAAAATTTTGTTTTTCTAATCTATTACATATCTTTCTAGTTATGAAAAAATATATTAAATGGATATCTTTCACATTAAATGAATAATTACAAAGTAATAACAATATCTACATATGTTAAAATTTTAAGTATATTATACAACAACCAAAACTATGAGTATATAAAAAGAGATAATTTAATTAAAGAAAATACAAGTTATACATATGTTCTAACAATTGATTATCAAAAAATCACTTTTCATTTATTAATATAATGAAATGTCTTAGGTCTTGAAATTTGTTTATTATGAGATATGAAAAAACGAAACTGATAATTCATTTGAAATCATCTGTATTACTCATCCTCAAAAGAAATTTTGTCGCCGCCTGCATGGAAAAATCATAAAAAGAAAATTATAAACATAAGTTTGTGAATAAAAATACATAAATGAAATAAACATACAAAAACACAAACAATAACTTCAATTGAATTGAAATAAACCATAAAAAGTGTGTGCATTTAATGGTATTTCATAACTAAAGTATCCTATTGATTTAAAAAATAACTGAAGTGAGCTAACCAAACATATGGTAAGGTTGAAGCGTGATTCAAAGTTCAGCTTCATCTTCTCTTTCATCATATTGATCAGTTACCTAGACACATATAAGATAAGATCAACACAACTATAAATTTTAGTAATTGAAATTTTCATTTGCATATACTTCTTTCATATTATAAAAATTTATCCAGAACAAAAAAATTATAGGTCAAAAACTACCTCATAATCTATAATAGGATGAAATCCGTCTTTAATATTTTGATGAATGAGAGAAGATACCCCATAGCATGAAGCAAAATCTTTGTCATCTTCAAACATTTTAGTATTGAACACCTGAAACGATATTTTAAATAACAATGAAATAGTTAGAAATTTGATTATATAAAAAAATAATTTTTCCTTGAGAAGCATAGTAGTGTATTAAGCTTACAATTTTTGCTTCTACAGATAACATGCCACCTTTCCCCAAACGATGGCATGTGGACAACATAGAGGCTCATACAATATGTGCATATTTGTCTTTTCCAACCAAAGTTCCATTTTTCCTTTTTTTTTCTTAATAGCAATCTCATCCAATAACCTCTTCCACTCTCCTTCTCCTATGAAGTGTGGCTTGACTACATTTTTGTTTCTTACCAATTCTCCTCTCAAAGCATTCCTGGTATTTTTAATATATTCAACAACACTATGAAGAATTTATTTTGGAGTTACAATTGCCGATAATTTATGCATAAGAGATAATAACTCATCCTTCTTAGATTTATCTGTGAAATACACGTAGAAAGTAAATAATCCATATAAAAAATCTTAAGGTTTCTAGTATCATAGTAATGAAATTTAGGGAATGTAACACTGAGTACAATATATAATTTTTTTTAATATGAAACATGAAACGTTAAGTATATAGTTTATACTACATAAATTAAGTATGCAATTTATGAAAAAACATAGTATATGTGTTTTACCTTGACGACGAAAATCTTTAGTAATTGTAGGACCAAATAATCTCAATGCTTCACGGTGAAGTATGTCTCTCCATGTTTTCCCACCTTCATCATTTAACACTTGCCCTTTTTCATTTAATGTGATTGTGAATGGCATACCATTAGTTGCCTCTCCTTTAACATATTCATTTGGATGTTTTAAGAGAGGTTGAAAAGATGCACCAATAGATG
This sequence comes from Pinus albicaulis, assembly GCA_034641835.2. Taxonomy (NCBI): domain Eukaryota; kingdom Viridiplantae; phylum Streptophyta; class Pinopsida; order Pinales; family Pinaceae; genus Pinus; species Pinus albicaulis. The sequence goes on from CM076574.1 coordinate 1,073,341,234, forward strand.
GTATAGTTTGTTCATTTGATGGAGGCGATTGATTTTGTTGTCCATTGGTGTTAGTGTCTTCTTCAAGAACATTGATATTACTCCTGAAAATTGTGATATAATATATTATTAATAATCATATGTTATGTAATTACAGCCCTAAAGTTTATAAGTAAAATATAAATGACTATTTACCTTATAAGTAGATCATCAACTGTTGTTTCTGTATATGTTGCATTCTCTGTGTCAGAGATAGTTACTTGATATGCTGCATGAATTGCATCTCTTATGACTAGATCAACATCAGCCTTCATCAACCACTCTCTATATGATTGCAATCTATCAATTTCAAATCCAGTTTCAAGTGTAGGCTCCACATTATGGCAAGTATCAGTTACTACTGAGACATATACATCATCTGTAAAATCTAAATGGGAAGATGGAATTGTAGATAAATTACTTCCTTTGGAAGGTATCTCATTAATACCTATGACTCCAGAATGTGTGTCCCTCATAAATTCATTTAAACTCTTTGTCCGAATATACTTTGCTCTTTTTCTTGTTCGCATATTGAATCAATAGACCTAATTCAATATTACAAATTTCCCAAGTTAGAACGAGTTTTATATACTTCATTGCATTAATCCAATAATGAAACAAGTGTAATATATATATATATATATAATAAAAGCATCAACCTTTGATTATATGAAGTGGAATAATGAGTATATTATAAAATGAAAAGTATGCAAATGAATTAAAATACATACAAGAAACAACAAAAAATAGTAACTCATAATCAAATGAAACATTTTGAAAATTTTTTAATCATAAAATATCATTTTGGAGAGTAAAAAAATCTTAACAAATCCTCTAATATCTAACTTTCCCTTGTAAAAAATAATTTTTCAATTCTATAAGATAGAAATTCATTAATTATTAAGTTTTCTAAAAAAATAATGAGAAAAAAAATCTAAATGTACATAATGATAATATATATAACATTGTTATCATGTTATAGTTCTCTGATATGTTTAACATTGAAATGCAATTAATTTTTTGATTATGATAGGTTTGATTCTTCTAAACAAATCCATATAATATATTTAAATGAAAATACAACTCTAATATAAAACTACTAGACATTTACATTTTCTTGAGTAGAACTATTCATAGAATTTGTCATTAATCATCAAAATAATTTGAATAGCCATTGTACATTTCAAGCATGTCTTCTTGGCCATTAAATGCATCATCTAAGCTACCATTAAATGACATTTCTGCAGAGATAGGTTGTTCTTCATGTGAAGGTTGGAAGACTCTTATTGATCTAGGATTATACTCAATGAAAAATGACTTTGATCATTCTGTAGGATGACAAAATAAAAATATTTTCTCACATTGGTCAGGAAAAACATATGGTTCATCTGTTTGCGTAAACGTGGTATGATTGATGATGCAAAAACCATTCTCATGCATATATGTTGTTGGATGATTTCCAAATACAATATTTCTAAACCACTTAGCTTCAAATAATACCACCTTGAAAGATCTGAAGTTAAGCTCTAAGATATCTTTGATTAATCCATAGTATCTCAAGGTGTCGGTTTTCATGTTTCCATCACAAACATATGACTGAAAATCAACTGTAAAATATGCAACAATTCCACAGTCAAATGTTTGCCGATTTTCATCTAGCCTCCGAACACGGTAATGACGAACCTTGCACCACAACCCCTTATAATGAGTCACCTTATTCTCTTCTAGTCCTTTTATAATGTCCAATACATGTGTTGTAACTCTTTCATCATTATTTCTACATGCCCTTGCTACTCTATCTCTCAAATATTTTAAACTCATAGTTGGAGGCCAATCCTTTTCAAATTTTCTCATTATTGTTGAATGTGAAGATGAATTATGACTACCTAGAGATACATATGACAAACAATGCCTTTTTTGGGCATCATGATGCCTTTGATATTCCTCCCTGCATATTTTTGTGTGTTCACTATTTCTTGCAACATATAATAATAAAGCCTTCATTTCAACAACATCTGCAATCATAAACATAAAACACATTATACCATCATAGTCACAAATCAAAATCATGAATCCTATGTAGATATAAGTTTAATCACCTTTAATTTCCCTAGTTTTTGCTCATCCTGTGAATACATGTCCTTCAACTTTTTCGTTTTCTTTTGAGTCCCATAGTCATGGCCCTTCAATATTTAATTCTTTGCACAATTTAGTGAGATAAAATGTGGATTTGAACAACATGTACAATTGAAGCATGGAACCTTCAAGATGAGCCTTTTTCTTTACAAACCTTTTCAAAACCTTTAAATAATGCTCAATAGGAAACATTGTCCTTGTTTGAACTGGTCCACACAACTCTATTTCATGTAAGAGGTGCACAATGTAGTGTTCTTGTGCATTGAAGAAACTTGTTGGGAAGTATTTTTGCATGTCACACATCAAAATGGGGAGTTCTTTCTTCCACATCTTTAAGTCTTTTTTGTGTATCTCTGTTGAAATGACCCACCTAGAATATAATTAATTAAGTTAAGCCCATGATTTGTGTAAAGAAAAAAAATATATTATAGATGAACAATTTTCTAGTATATCACATTGTACTTGAAGAGACCTTTTTCCTTATATAGGCCATGCATCATACCTAAAAAATCTACTTAGCTTGTATATTGTCCTCCTAATGTTGTCATCGAGATTATTTGGAAGGTTGGCAGGTAATAGATACTGCAATTAGAATGTTAAAATTAATCAAGTAATCATGCTATATAATTATTTTTTAAATAAAATAATTTTAAAATCACATAATAGATAATATAGTTAATGTCGATCAATGTGCACATACCCTAAGGAAATTATGGCAATCATGGGTCTTCATTCCATCAAGTTCATTTCCTTTTGAGAATGCATTCTTTAAATTTACTCCAAAACGTTTTGGGAATCTTACTGATTTTATGGATTTAATCATCTGCTCTTTCCCCTCCTTTGTGAGAGACCATGGATTAGCTACAAAGTTACCATCATAATTTGGCCAAAGATGAGGCACTCTTCCTACTTCTTTGAGGTCCATACTCACTTGTAGCTTATTTAGTTTCCTCCCATGTATTGAACTCTTCTCAAATAGCATATTATATAAACAAACAGATACATTTTTCCCTATGTGCATTGTATCAAACAAGTGAAAAATAGGTAGGTCTTCATAATATGGGAACTCTGAAAATATTTTCTTTCGAGTCATTCCTGAAGGAAGGGATCCTACCAAAAATAAAAATCATAATAAATTTAACAAATCAATGTTTTAGGAATGTAATCGTATATCATTTAAAAGGCGAGAATGAAAATTACCATTTGTGCTTCTATATGCATGCATCCATCTCCCGGGATTCATCTTTGAAGGTTCTCTAAGAAGGCAATCCTTTCCACCAAAATCATCCTTATCTTGTACGTGATATGGATGATCAAGCTTTAGAAACATTCTATATTCATCGTATACAGTCTTTCCCAAATGACTCGATCTTCTTGATGAGGTACAAGACCCACATGTTGGGCATCCATAAGATCCCTTAGTCTGAAGGCCTTTCATTTTTATATGCAAGATCAAGTAATAATCTAGGATTTTAATATGAAATAAATGAAATCAATAAATACAATATGAGGTTATTAACACCAAATATAACTCATCACAACACATTGATAGCCCTAGAGCATCATGAATTGTGAAAAGAAGTGTTGCATGAAATTGAAAGATCCTTGAAGAAATAGGACGAGACACATCCTTCATATTCATTCCTTGCCAAAGTATTAATAACTCGTTTATTAAAGGCTCCAAGTATGTGTCCATATGTTTTGGTTGATTTGGACCTATAAAGACATCAACTTCAATTTTTCATTTTAACCATGAAATTTGTTACTATTACCATGTAGACTCAATATTAGGAATTTCCATAAAGTATAACCTGGTATGATAAGTGTCAACATAGCATGTTCATTTCTGGTTGATAACCATGGGGGTAGGTTGTTGTGATAGCAATTACTGGACATGTAGCCATTGTGTTGATTGATTTCCATAAGGATTCACACCATCTAATGCTAATGATATTCTTGCATTTCGTGGCTCATCTTTGAAAATTGGCCACTTCACCTCGATCTTATGCCACGCCACTCCATCAGCTGGCATCCTCATAACACCATCTGTGTTCATTCACCTCACATGATAATCCATGAGATGATACATTTCCTTACATCCAAATAACCTCTCAAATTGTGGGGCTAAAGGTGTTTGACGTAGTACCTTTCTTCCTACCTTTTTTGATGATGTACTTATATGGTTTTCTCACCACATTCTAGACATTCATCTAAGGATTCCTTACCATATCCATAATATAGGATGCAATCATTGGGACATGCATCATACGTCTTGCAAGCATCCATACCTAAATCATTTGTCAATGACATGATCTCATTTTTTTATTTAGGCAATTTGTTATTAATTGGAAGGAGTAGACCTGATAACAACATGTGACAGTACCATCAACAATGATAAGATATAGTTTAGAGTGGAATTATATTTTTGGAAACATCTTTTAAAAAAAACTTGAAATTTCCATTTTGTATAAAAACACTTACTGTAGAAGATCAGTGAAACTATTGTTTGTCCATCAATGGACAACTTTTAAGTTAAGAAGGGGTAACACAGCTTGCAATATGGAGCATTGTGCAACAGGGTATAGTGGTGTCCTTGCCATATGTATAATATCATTATCATGAGGTTTTCCATCAGCGTGTATATTAATTGAATCTAGAATTTCTCTTGCATTGGATTCAATAATTATTTGTTCTTCTACATGTGCATGGTCGTCGTTAGAACCATCCATGTAATCGTTATGTATACTGTCATTATTGGGGCTATGATTAACATTATCTTCACCAATGATGTTGGGTAAACCATTACCACTTCTAATTGTTAAATGATTATTTTGAATTCTTTCGGACATTTCCATATTCATTTCTTCATCATTCTCCAAAAACCTTGCATGGGACCATTTAATGATAAATTTCCCCTCTCAACATGTCATTTTTGGCATCTTCTACCATAGCAGTGATTGCATGAGTAGTAGACATCCATTTGCCACCATTATTATGTGCCATATTCAGGGTTGTTCATGTTTTACACTGAAACCTAAAAAAATCAACAAAGAAGCTTACTCATATTAGTCTCATAATATATAAATATGTGGTCTCAAAGGTTTTCAATTAGATTAAAATAGTGTAATAAATAACTTAAACTAAAATTTCTTAGAGAAAAATAGACTGCATAGAATCTCAAACTATTTCCTCTCCTAAGATACATTTAAGAGTTAAAAGCAATCCATCAAGAGTTATCAGATAATCCATCAATCTAAAAGAAATGATTTAAATTCATCAATACACATTAATTCAATTCAAATGTGATACACCCATGATTTCTACTCAGCATATTTAAAACCAATAGGATAAATCCATTATTGTTTCTTCTCCTCTGATGCTTAAACAACAATGCCTCTTGAACCTATCTCAGTTACTCTTAATGATTTCGTGAAATCATGGTGGTTTTTTTGGTATAGAAACAGGCTAACATACCACTTGTGGCAGCACCCTCTTCAAGCAAGGATGAACATAAGATAAATGTCAGAAGAGCATTCAAAGAGAGTGCCCAAATATGATCTATAACAACAATAAAATTTTCACCCTAGATCATCATCTACACCACTGAAATAGCCCATGAAAAGAGTTGCAAAGGCATCCAATAAAGTGCACCATATATGATTAACATTTTTTAAATAAAAGCACGATGATGTTAAGGTAGGTACCCAAATGTTCAGAATCCTTCCAATGAACACAACAATGAGTTAGGAGTTCACGAGTACGTATAGCTTAATAGCTTAATGCCCACCTCAGATAGCAGTCACAGGCACAAATAATTGAGCACGACAACCTGGTCCGAGTGCAAGGCCCAATGGAAGCTTGCAGCTCCCACTATAGTTGCTACTATCTTGCAGTACATGTTTACTATTGTGGCAGAATTGATGGCAGGCCACTTGGGGCAGTTTGAGTTGGATGCATTGGCTGCTAGTATTGATGGCCGAGGCAGGGCTGTTGACCATTGTAAAATGGCTGATGATGTCATCTGGGAGCTAACTAGGGCTGAGGGGGCCTGGTTTTTGATACTGGGGAAGTGTGGGAGCAAAGCAGCCCCACATTTTTTCCATCCAAGGTTTCCCCACTTTCTTACCATCCAAGGTTGAAGGACAAAAATTCTGGAGAGAACCCTCACTTTTTGGCTGAATCTGGGGAGATAAATTGAGTTTAGTACCCCGAGGAATTGTCAAAGAAGAACTAGCTTAGGTAGGTAAAGCATTTTTGTCATGGAGTTTGAAAAACGCTTGTAACATGACCTCTTCTTCTCCTCGATCAGTTCCAAAGGTGGAGTGCTTGGTCTATCACAATTGAACTCTTGAGTCAAACCAAATCAATATCAAATTATCAAATTCGAGGTTTCCTCTCATGCACATTGTGCATTTGGTGAGATTCCAAACATTTTTGCAATTATCCTATGATGGGAAACTATGAAATCTTATAATGTTGCACAATATACCAAAATGTTAAACTCTAAATTGCCAAAAATGTTGTGAGAGTTGTGGACTGTTCTATCCAAAAACTATGAGGGTTGAGGATAGTGCCTCCGATCCAAAAACTATGAGGGTTGAGGATAGTGCCTCCGAAATTTTCTTCAAGGGCTGTGAATTTAATCATCTGTTGGAGTTTTTCTTAGGGATTGGTTTAACAGTATGTCCTTATGGATTCCCTGAGCTATTTGAAAGATAGAGTATACCCCTATGGCTATCTCTTCTGAACTTCCACTTTGTAAGATCTGCAACTTTTCTGAAAGTGTATTCAAAACAATAGGCTAGAAACTTAAAAGGGATGTTGAACACAAGAAATGGTTTAATGCCCATGATATACAACTTGGTGTATTGGAAATTTGCAACTTCGTTGTGTATCAATGCCATTACATTTATCTTGTTTTTGGTAAAATACAAGTCACTTTGGCATTTTTTTGGCTTTGTAGCCTTCCATGAGAAAAATGCATGATTTTCCCATGCATACAAGCTTATCCATCTCATGTGTATTTCCCAAACAGAAATGAACCTACCCTGAAATTGCGTACATGGTTATTAAAAACTCTAAGTTGGAGTGATGAAGCTACAGTCTAATGAGCCAGCCGACCTTCTGAGTCTTGGTTCAAAACTATACTTAATCTTGGCATTTACTGATTAAGTCCCACTAAATTAGCAAAGACAACAAAGAAGATTTCATGGTAAAATAGCTCATCTCAAAGTAATTAGTTGTTATGGATAAAGGTAATTCTTTTACAGAGCAGAAGCAAAATGATAGAGAAATCATCAACCCATTCAAACAAAAATGAAAACGTGGTTAGAATGGTAGACCACTTAAAAAAAAAAAAAACTGTGAAATCTGCATTATCGTAGTAAAGTCATCAACCATCTCATCAGAGAAATGAAGCAAGAATTTTATAGTACATCTGGGCTACTATTTTAAGAACAAATAATTCACAATATTCTATTGTTGAAATCCATTACCTGGTTTGTTTTTGCAAGGATAAGGATAAGATATTTGTTGATGAGAAAAACACGACTTTAGAGACAGTCTAGACTCTAAACTCTGCTCAACAAAATAGAAAATTGCCCCAATAAATGAAGAAATTGATAGATAAAAGAAGTTCTTGCATTAATAACAAATCAATACCTATAAATATGTTATTTGTGTTTCTAGTGGTGGCAAGGTTATCAAAACAAGAACAGAGCTGGCTAAACCAACCAAGAAGACCAGTTCTGGGGTTTTCTAAGTAGAATTGCCAAGAGAAGGAATGCAATCACAAGGAATGTATCCAAGTTTCCATCAAGCAAGGGACTGTTAGAATTCCAGTTTGGGAATATGTCAGAGTTGGGCTCAATAACTCATAGTGGCTTCAAATCAAATCTGCAAACCATTATTGCAGAATCCTCCTTCAACATCTAATTGAATCAACCATTAAAGAGGAGAGTAGATTCAAGACTGTTTATATGAAGTTGGAGGAACTACATCTATAAAAGGAACCAAAATTATCATTAGAATTTGAGACACAGTGAAAAGAGATGAATTATTTGCCAAGCTTGATAAGGCCTACAATTCTGAACTTTAATCATTAGATCTTCTTGTAGAAAGATCTATGTCAATCCCCTTATAGAAGTGCATCCAATAGTTGGAGGAACATATTTTGTACTTCAATTTTAGGGATTCTTTTGCGGCAAGTTGCCATAAAATGGCCTAAGCCATTGCAGATCTTTCACTTGAAAGGGATGTTTTAATAGTCCATATTTTGAGTCAATGGGAAGGCCTCGAGATAGAAATGTTTCTGTCCAACAAATTTTTATTTGAGCTTAGTCCAACACAATCTAGCACACGTGAATAAACCTCCCCTATTTCTGCTATATGAGCCTAGATATCTGCAGAGAGGGTTGTTGATTTCTCCCACAACATCTTCCTTCCAGAAGTGAAGGGGATTTTCACAAGCCTGATCCTAATGGTATCGATGGTAATAATAAAGATGGAGCTAATCACAGGGCTGTCTAAAACTACAATGAATATGTATGCACTTTGTAAACTTAAAATTTAGTGCCCATTTAACTTGAGTCCACAATAGAAATAAAATATTGTTAATAATTTTTTTCTTATTGCATTGTTGGTGGGTAAATTTTTTAGTGGCATTTAAGATGAGTAATAATATTTTTATCAATGTTGTTTATCATCGTTATGGAATCATGGTATGCTCTGTTTTGTTTACATATTGGTCCCATAAATCCCCCTCCCCCATAAGGCATTGTTGATTTCAGAGTGCTTTCATACCCCATTTGTTTGCAAAAAACAAAGAGGCACATTCCATGGCTGGAGTGCAACTCTAATGAGAATTTTAAAACCCAAATAAAATGTTGATTGAATCTAAGCTTCCGAAGCTAATTTGGGTTTTTTTTAACTTAATGTATTATTATGATTCTGGGAGTTTCATCATGGTGGTATTTTAGCTAAACATATCCATGTGGTTCAACAACTTTTGTTGTTGAACTTATTTCCTTGTACAAGGTTGTTGTTGTTAATCTTCTCCCCTCTATATGTACTTATTCTAGAGGTAAATGATTCACTCACTATATGAGGTTCCCCTCTTACAAACTAGCTTTTCCCATTGCTTGTTTAACCACAAAACCAAGTCCATCATTTCTTGTCCTTGTACTCGGCTCCATGGGCTTTCTAATTCTTTTCCCATATTTTCCTAGACCTTTGCTGCCATGAAATCTAATCTAAGCTTGGAACCAATTTCTTTGGTAGGTTTTTCAAAACACCCTTTGAATTCATCTTTAATGTTTGGTACGTCATTTTCAAAAGTCCCATATCATGCAAGAGACACATCATCATTATTAGTAACATCAAGCAAAATTTCAAGCTTTTGAACTGTGTCAAAGGTGTCACAAGAAACACCTTTCACAAAAATCTCCTTGCAGTCATATTTTATGATCTTTTGTTTGTTTAAAAACATTTTAATAGAACTTAAAAGAAATCTATCTATGAACCAATTCTATGTTTAGGTTCTTGGTATTAAAGATTTTGTTAGCACCTCATGTGGTCCTCCTAGGTGGTCTTGCCCACAAGAAAATACGTAGGCAGAAATATAGTCTGGAACTGTTGCTTTAAGATGTAGATTTATTGTCTGAAAATGGTTTATGTTAGTTTCAATTTATATGTGTGAACTTATTGATAAAATTACCAATAACACCTCTTCAATCAGTGTGTGTGTTTTTACCCCATATTCCATACAATAATTATATGATCAAGACATCCTGTAGTGTGATGCACTTGTTACCATAAAGATCTTGCTTGTAATAGATTTTCTGCTTATCTCTTTCATTGACACATGAGTAGCTTTGTTTTTTATTCCTTTTAGCTAGTTTCAAACATGTAGTGGGGATTTTCTAGTGCTACACTGTACACAAATCCAGTGACCTATTTCTAATTGATGACAAGAGGGAGTTGAATCTTGAAGTTCAGATGCTCACATCATCACCTTAAGAGGGAGTTATGAAATCCCTGGATTGATATCATATGGTTAAATTCTCAAAATAATTATTCATCTATTGATGTTGTCTTTTACATTCCAGTAAAATAAAATGATCCATACTTCATCACAATAAGTTGCAGGGTTTTCGGTATGTAAGAGAGCTCCTAGGTGCCACATCTTCTCAGATCCACCATGGATGAATCATTAACTGAAGTCAGTTTCTTTGAGAAAGCATGGCTTATTATGAATCTGCTCATGGTTTTTCTCTGGCTAAGGCACACACACATAGAAGACCTTCTTCACTACACTTTCAACAAGAAAGGAAGTAAAGGCTAGCACAAACAATAAATGAACGTGTTATTATTGTGGGAAGCCAGTTCATGTTGCCTAGAATTGTACAATTCATGCTGCTAATTTTCTTGAAGGGAATAACCCCCATCCCCTACCCACGCAGCTAATTTACAGTTTGGCTTCACGACCCTACACAAAATGACTTCAAATATGGGCAGTCTATCCTCCCCAGTTCCGCAGCCTGAAAGCTCATCATACAAATTATGGAGGTTAATCATGAATGTGAACCATCCAGAATATACCTTGAAGCTGCTATCAAAAGGGGGGAAATATTAGGTAAGCACACATGGATCAATAAGATAATTCAGTCCATGAACATCAATTGGAGGCAGAATGCATCAATGGCAAGGTTACAGGAGCCCTCCCTAACAGGCCAAACAGGCCTACAAATAGTTGTCTCACTACAGACCAACCTCAAGTTTGATGCTTAATTATATGCTGGTTTTGGAGTCATATTGATGTACAATGCAGGAGTATCAGACTGGAGTTCTGAATATTCCTGCAAACATTTTGCATGTAGTTGCCCAGGATGAAAGCTGCCAACATGAGAGGCCACCTAGGATACCCTGGGGAATCTATAAATCATTCTCCTAAAAGCCGATTAATGTATTGTATAGTTGTTCATTCTGACAGCTATTACCACATTAATGAGATTCATTGACTCCAACTATGCCAGTAATGAACACTGTGGCAACTTGTTATGGATTCTACTCTATTATGATTGATTCTACTTTATTATGGATATAAGCTTATGTCTACTTATACAAAAGAGTAGTAATTAGTCTAAGCATTGTAACATATATGACTAGGATTACCTATGTAAGGTATGTATTACTTATACTAATACCGAAATAATTATACTAATAGCTTGATTACTAGCTTCATCCTATCTAAACTGCTTAGTACTAATCCCGTCTATTCAAAGTTATTACTCCTTGTAAGCTTTATTGAAAGTTGAAACATATCATGTACTATCCAATTTGTTTAATTCACGTAATAAAAGCTTATCTATTCTAACTAGTGTTCAATAATATAGCTATTACTTATTAACCATGGGAATAATATAGATAGAGTATTGAGTCTAATGTAAGCCATATCTATTCTAACTAGTGTTCACTAATATATCTAGTACTTATTAACCATGGGAATAATATAGATAGAGTATTGAGTCTAATGTAAGACAAGTATTGTATTTTTATTGAGTATAGATAGTGCACTGATATTTACTATCTTGCTCTCTTTGGATGCGTAAAATTCTTTCAAGAGGAGAGCCCATTGGATTCCAGGTGAATCTCTGGTCATTAGCGCTCTCTTTATTTAGTTGCTCTCTTTTATTGACAATTTCAATTTAAATGTACATTCAAATGACAATGATATAAAAGATGACCAGTCATATCATTTGTTTTAAAATCCACTGTTAATTCAAAGCATGAGAGTTATGATATGTGCTTTCATTAGTTATTTACTTCCTAGGGTGGTTTGTTCGGGTTTGGGAACTATGTGGGGCAATACTGCAGTGTTGGTATTAGTTGTAATATGGCATATGAGTAATGAGGTTTACTTAAGCTTAGTGGTGAGAGAGACACATTCCATGGAAAAAACAGAGAGGCACATTCATTTCAGGATTACAAAAAAAAACTTCAGTTTGACTGCTACAAAAAAGCAGTGACTCCAGTGATATACCAACTTGCAGGAATGGTAGCGAGGGCCAGATTTACCTTATGTACAAAATGGAGCAGCTTGTGCTGTTGTAGAGTGCTAAGGGTAAAATTTGAATTGATCTGACTATTTAGGTCTGCAAGACAGTGCCCACTGTCTGTTGTGGACCTCTTGAAGGCTTGTTGAGGTTAGCTACTGTAATTCATTCTCTGAGATCATCTATATTTATTAAAAAGAAGAAAATATTTTTCTCAATAGGTTCTATTCTCAATCATGAAACTTTGAAGCAGCATGTCAAAGTTGAAACTAGATCTCAAAACGAGGTTCAGGTAAGTGCCCCTGTTGCTTCCTGCAATATATTACCATTACAAAAATGAACAATCCATTGAATATGCTTTCACTGGCTATGAGTTTCAGCTATGAAACCAATTAGTAGAATGTTGTTATCCTTACGGATATTTATTATTTTCCCTAACCACAGCAACAAGATATGTGCAAAGTAATTAAAATGTAGGTATGATTACTAGAATATCAATGGTTAATATCCATTATCTGCAAATTTGTATGCTTCATATGTGAGCCATCAGAGGCACTATAAGCAATGACTTTTAAGATTTCCATGAAACTTCGGTGTGCTCTTTTAATAAAAAAATATGTAATATTGCTAATTTTTTCTCCTATAACATTCCAATCCAGTTTCCATCTAGTCTACATGCAACAAAAGGTAAGTTTCTACTGCCTGTCTGATGATTGCTTGGACATATAAGTGGAGAAGTGGTTTTAATGCTTTGGTTGAATTTACCAGTATTGTACGCATATATGCTCTCATTAGAGATCTCTAATTTCAGCTTTTCATCTTAGTGTATTTTTCATTAGTTTATGTCTTAATAATTTGGGGAGAAATCAGACTCCACATGCCCCAAATATCAGTCACTGAGCCATACAGATTTACACAGCAAAAGCCTTCTTCAAAAATTATTAGAATAAAAGTGCAAAGAATGCATCGATACACAAATTGGGAGCAAAATTTTGTCTTTGTGTTAATTTCAGAAGATTTTTGAATACAATAAAATTCACAAGTATAGTATTCAACTCTGGATTCAATCAGTATATTAACTCACACTGCCGAAAGTTCTACAGAATCTTTGCAACACAAAGATGTTTCATCAATCTCTCTGACCTCACTGTCTACTCTCTACTTCTCTACTCTCCATAGCCTCTCTCACCAGTTTATACTCTATAGCTATTCTACCACCATAGTTTTCTTTTCTCAGACAGCTAATCATATCTCCAAGGGATGGACTCTATAGGCCTCAGTTTCGGCCATTTCCTAAATTTGATTTTCACTCCTTAAGATGTTCTTCAATATCCAACTGTTCCACTGTTCATCCTCTTCCACTTATCATTTATGTTGGCTATCATGGTAGTCATGAACCTCCATCTGCCTCTCTTATTTGATATAACAAAATTCTTCAATCTGCTGATTAGCTTTGTGTTTCCAGCAAAATTGTCATTAACCGTTAGGTGTCTCATATGTTAGCACAGATCCGAGTAGGCATTCAACTGGATTCCAATTGATGAGATTCTATCACACTAGAGTTATGAATATGCCTGCAAAAATTTTGCATGCAGTTTCCCAGGACAAAAGCTACCAACATCAGAGGCCACCCATGATACCCTGGGGAACCTATAAATCATTCTCCTAAAAGCCCAGTTAATGTAATGTATAGTTGTTCATTTTGACAGCTATTACCACATTAATGGGATTCATTGAGTCCAACTATACCGGTAATGAACACTGTGACAACTTGTTATGGATTCTACTCTATTATGATTGATTCTACTTTATTATGGTTATAAAGTTATGTCTACTTATACAGAAGAGTAGTAATTAGTCTAAGCATTGTAACATATATGACTAGGATTACCTATGTAAGGTATGTATTACTTATACTAATATTGAAATAATTATACTGATAGCTTGATTACCAGCTTCATCTTATCTAAGCTGCTTAGTACTAATCCCGTCTATTCAAAGTTGTTACTCCTTGTAAGCTTTATTGAAAGTTGAAACATATCATGTACTGTCCAATGTGTTTAATTCATGTAATAAAAGCTTATCTTTTCTAACTAGTGTTCACTAATATAGCTAGTACTTATTAACCATGGGAATAATATAGATAGAGTATTGAGTCTAATGTAAGACAAGTATTGTATTCTTATTGAGTATAGATAGTGCACCGATACTTAATATATTGCTCTATTTGGATGCGTACAAGGGTTTCAAGAGGAGAGCCCATTGGATTCCAGGTGAATCTTTGGTCATTAGCGCTCTCTTTATTCAGTTGCTCTCTTTTATTGACAATTTCAATCTAAATGTACATTCAAATGAAAATGATATAAAAGACGACCAGTTATATCATTTGTTTGACAATCCACTATTAATTCAGAGCAGGAGAGTTATGATATGTGCTTTCATTAGTTATTTACTTCCTGGGGTGGTTCGTTCTGGTTTGGGAACTATGTGGGGAAATACTAGAGAGTTGGTGTTAGTTGTAATATGGCATATGGGTAATGAGTTTTACTTAAGCTTAGTGGCCAGAGAGGCACATTCCATGGAAAAAATAGAGAGGCACATTCAGTTTAGGATTACAAAAAAAACTTTAGTTTGACTGCTACAAAACGTAGTGACTCCAGTGATATACCAAATTGCAGGAATGGCAGTGAGGGCCAGATTTACCTTATGTACAAAATGGAGCAGCTTGTGTTGTTGTAGAGTGCTGAGGGTAAAATTTGAATTGATCTGAATATTTAGGTCTGTAGACAGTGCCCACTGTCTGTTGTGGACCTCTTGAAAGCTTGTTGAGGTTAGATACTGTAATTCATTCTCTGAGATCATCTATATTTATTAAAAAGAAGAAAATATTTTTCTCAATAGGTTCTATTCTCAAGCATGACACTTTGAAGTAGCATGTCAAAGTTGAAACTGGATCTCAAAACGAGGTTCAGGTAAGTGCCCCTGTTGCTCCCTGAAATATATTACCATTGCAGAAATGAACAATCCATTGAATATGCTTTCACTGGTTATAGGTTTCAGCTATGAAACCAATTAGTATAATGTTGTTATCCTTATGGATATTTATTATTTTCCCTAACCACAACAGCAAGAGATGTGAAAGTAATTAAAATGTATGTATGATTACTGGAATATCAATGGTTAATATCATTATCTATCTATCTGATCAATTTCAGACCAAGCTCACCTTTTTGGGGTTAATACACTCACAATTGGGCACAATCAGGAGCACAATGGAGCTAATTCACCAATATCTCAAATTCTTCAGACTAAGTGCAGCAGACTTTAACTCACAAAATTAAAACCAAAATATGCTACAGCAACATAAATGGCCAAACATCACTCGGAGTCAGAGGGCACAAGAGCTAGATTTCAGGATCATAAGTAAAAATGTCTAAGCATTCTCATTACGATAAATTAAACCACCTTTATGGATTTACAGCTTGCCCCACTGCTCTCCTACTCTCGCTCTCGGTCAGCTCTTTGTGGCTCCTATCTCTGGCTATGGACTCCCTATCCTGACTCTAACAACAAAAATGCCTTCTATTTCCTTCATAGGTTGACTATCCAGCTTCTTCAGAACCTTGATCTTGCTCCTGCATCTTCTTGTTTCAAATCTAGCTCTTATCTTCCTCCAGAAATCTGGGTCCCTTTCTCTCTTCTGCTTCAACTCCAACCTTCAAATTTTTTGTCTCTTCATTTTCATTGTGACCCTCATACCCATTCTCGTCATTTCAACTTCCACCATGACTGTTCACTATTCCCAGCACACTCCCTACTACACATGCCCATTAGGCATCTATCATGTTGTTCTTTCACTCTTGTGGCATCCTCCACAAACACAGTGACCTCAACTTTCCACACATTCCCTTCCTCATATTGTTGGGTATTTCCTTTTTGTGCCTAAAAAACGCACTACACTTTTCCTTTGTTGCACTTGCTAACACCCTGACTGATTTCTTCAACATCCTATCTTAGTGCCCATCTTATTTTGTTCATGGGTACATTACAAGATGGATTGGTTGGTGAGTCCATCCATGAAGCATCGAATTTAGGGGTTGATGATAGGACAACTTATTGCAGAGGTCAAACATATTTACAGGTGCATCTGGTGTATAGAGTTTTAATAGCACAGGGCCCCCATACTTGCAATTTAGGTCTAGTATTGAGAGCAAGTATGGGAGGTTGAAAACCCCCAAGCAGTGCGGTCATGTGCAAATTTTAACCAAATCTGAGAAGTTGTTAGTTTTAAAAATTCTATTTTTAGCAGTGTTTGAAAGTGGTCACATTGGACCAAATGAGAGATTTGCCTATGGTTCAAGTTTCCTCTAATTCCAAAGTGGTGTTATTTTAGCAGTGCAATTTTTAGCAAGGTGACTCTACTTTTGGACACCCAATACGGCATACAACATTATTGTCCAATTTCTGGACATTCCTAAGCACTTACAAATTTTAGGGACTGGTTGCATTTTAGCATGGTCAAGAGGTTACTCAGTGGGCCCACATTGAGTTATAATTTTCAGATGTTATAAGCCTTTAAATGTTCTTACAAAACTTCAGATGGTTTTCCCTCCTTGATAAGCTGGTGCATCTTCCTTAAGCCTTATTCACTACCATTCTAAGTCTAAAACCCTACTCACCCTCTTGGAAAGCCACTTACTAATTTTTGAGATTGAAATAATTAGCTTGTGAGGAGGTAACTAATTGTGACATGGTTGTCCTTAATTGCTATTTCTTAGAATTTTCCTTCCTAATATTAGGAGGTTATTAATTGTGGCATGGTTGACCTTAATTGCTATTTCTAAGTGTTTCCTTCCTAAAATTATCCTAGCCCGACATCCTATTTTTTATTGTCACTTATTCATACTCTGAAACTAGGGGATTCTCTCCTTAAAACAATTTTAGGGCCTTGTTTAGGCATGACAAAAGTGCATTAAAAAGGAAAATTATCCGCATTAATATACAAGTATATTTTCTCTTACAGGTGGCATTGAGAGCTAGCACTGAGAAAATTATGGTAGTTGGATTTGATATTGCAGCATTGTGACTGTATCTATCATATTTTGCAAAGGAGGATCAGGGTGTCTTGGAGAATTATTCTATGTTCAGACGTGTCAAGGAGTGTTTTCATCCTGTAGTCCCTTCATAATAAAAAAAATCAAGTTTTTTGGCAACATCTCTTTTGTCTTTTCCAGGAAGTTATCAATCTATAATTTTCATAGATTTTACTTGCTTTCAGTTTTATCTTGATAGAATTTTAGCAGTAGGAATAGGATAATTTTTTCCTTCCTATTCACTTTTCTTCAATACATCTTCTTGACTCCATAAGGCACTGATTTCTATGTTTAGTCTTTGATTATTTACATAAACACAAAACCACTTCTTTATCTAAACATTTGTGCATCTTAGGGATCTTACACAAACCAGGCACTCTTAACTAGATTTATTCAATTTTTTGTTAAATTGCAAGCTTGACTTGCTGTAATTTCCTTTTTTTATGCAAAAATAGAGAGGAAAATTTTCCTTAATTTCTGTGCAGTGGAAAAATATAAATACATTTGAAAGCATAAAATATTAAAAACTACTTTAAAACAACATTTATTTTAGCAAAGACAACATTAAAACAATCATTAGCAAAAAGTCATATTATGTAAATGCAAATATAATCCCAAACCTTCCTCTCAAAGAAGCAACATAGTTTTGTGGAGGATACAAGGTAGATGAGATTGGCAAGCATCCAATATTGTCAAATCCATGTTTTTCTGAAAATAATTTGATGACCAAGAAGCCACAAAAATAATGTTGATGCTAGTTGGCCCACAACAGCTTGGACTAGAGTTGTAACATCTAGAGATGACTCATAGACACATTTAGCAAATTTAGGCATAGCTCAAGACACTGTAAGACTAGACAGAGATTTGTTGTTATAGAGAACATTCATGTATCTAAACTAGACATTTTGAAGTGTATTGATGAACAACGTGTACAAATATGGATTTGATGTTTCGCTTGTTTTAGCCATGGCCTTCAAGCTTGTTAGCACATGACAGAGAAGCTCTATCTAGATTGTTAAGAATATTCTCATGTTTTGACTACTCTTCTGCCACTAACTTTACCTCCAACATCGTTGCACAAGAAATTAATGTCCAATGTGCTAGCAATTTATATTCTTACAAAGATGA
This sequence comes from Pinus albicaulis, assembly GCA_034641835.2. Classification (NCBI taxonomy): domain Eukaryota; kingdom Viridiplantae; phylum Streptophyta; class Pinopsida; order Pinales; family Pinaceae; genus Pinus; species Pinus albicaulis. The sequence continues at coordinate 1,073,359,661 of CM076574.1, forward strand.
ATGGTCATAGTTGAACTATTTCTGATTTGAATGAAATTAAAACATAAACATAAGATAATATAATCATTATATATTATTTGGAGAATTGAACTTGTCATAAGTAAAATTTTCTTCCAATATCTCATAAGTATGCTAGAATATATACCTCAATCATTGCCAACTTCTTTGCAAATCCCATATTGGAAAAAATGTTCGATGTGACTAAGGATAGGTATAACTTACAATTTATGGTTCTTTTCTAGTGTTAAATGTGACTATTAGATGAGGAAACTTATTCTAGTAGATACAGGGGCTTTGGGCCTGTCATATAACTTTAATGGAGTTATGATTATAGCACAAGACTTGATACAGATCAGTAAACACTAGCCATCTTGATGCGTAAGCTATTAGGAGAGAATGAGAGCTCTATTATGCTTTTACCAGTGTTTTCTTAACACATTAGAGGAAGATATATTTTTGAGGAGGAACTAAAGGAACACTATGATATAAAGAGAATTACTTTCTCAAGCAATATCTCAAGAAATTGTGAAGTAACATCTTGTATTCAGACAATTAGAAAAAATAATTGCTGACAGACTAGAGGCAAGAAACTTAGAGTTAATACAATCCATGCCTAGATTTAAGCTTCAGTTTCCACCACACTCCTAACCGCAAAGGACCAATGAGGATATCAATGTAAAGAAATTAAGAGTAGATACTTGTTATGATAAGATGGGTTTGGCTAGGGAAAAACAATGAGGAAATGTTGGAAATTGTAGTGATTCGCTTCCTTTAATGATGTGACTACTTAAGCCGGACTGCTCGCTAGAGGAAGTGATTCGGTTGAATCCATTGATTAGCTAGTGAGTATCGTAAAACCAACGGCATAAAAAACATAAATCCTAGAACCAACAGCATCATAGAACAAACGAAAAAAATCCATTTCCAATCGATCCTTACCCAAAAAAATTTGTATGAATCAATAATGGCTTAAAACAAACAGAGCAAATACAAAGCCAGGAAATAGAAAAATATAAAATCCAAATAACCTTTGACTCTAGGTATGCAAACTTCAATTGTGAATTTGCTGCTGCCCACCTCTTCAAAAGCCTCCAAGTTCTGCCTAATGTGTTTTTATCCATGATAAAAGCTGTAATTATATAGAAAAAATTCCCAGCCCTGAGAACAAAAATTTGGTGCCAAATAACCAGCACATCTAGTTTTCATCTAGTTTTTATCTAAATTTTAGAACCAACTACAACAAATCGGTGCTAAAGACCCAGAACCTCATCTTCCTGAACTAGTCTGGGTAAGAACAACCAGTTTTCCTCTGTTCTTGGGCTTTCATACTGGTGAAATCAACCATGCCCTCTCCCGGACTTCAACTTTTGACAAACTTTTCCCTCAAAACCTCATCTTTCCCTGACTTCGACTTTTGACAAACTTCGGCATGCCCTCAAAACCTCGTCTTCTTGAATCAGTCCTGCTAAGAACATTGAGTTTTCTTGGGCTTTCATATAGTGTGAAGTTTGACTTTGGGTACTTCGACATGCCCTCAAAACCTCAACCTCGTCTCCCTGAACCAGTCGAACAACGAGTTTTCTTAGGCTTTCTTACGGTGTCAAGTTCGATTCTTACCAGCGAGTTTTCTTAGGCTTTCTTACGGTGTCAAGTTTGACTCTTACCTGCGAGTTTTCTTGGGCTTTCATACGGTGTCAAGTTCGACTTTGGGGACTTTGGGCATGGCCTCAAAACCTCAACCTCGTCTTCCTGAATAGTCGAACACCTCAACCTCATCTTCCTAAACAGTCAAACAACGAGTTTTCTTGGGCTTTCTTATGGTGTCAAGTTCGACTTTGGGCTTTCATGCGGTGTCAAGTTCGACTTTGGGGACTTTGGCATGCCCTCAAAACCTCAACCTTATATTCCTGAACAGTTGAACAACGATTTTTCTTGGGCTTTCTTACAGTGTCAAGTTCGACTTTGGGCTTTCATACCAGTATTTTTAATGAAATCAACCCATGCCAATGTTCGACTTCGAATTTTCGAATGTGGCATGCCATCAAACTTTTACAAATCTTGAAACATTTTTTTTTAAATAATCAAAATATTAATATTTATTATTTTAATTATTAATTAAATATAAAATCACAATATATTTAAAATTTAATTTTATATAATATAATTAAAACAAATAAAATATAAATATTGATAATTAATATTTTAATAAATTCAATAAAATATAAATATTGATATTTTTTATTTTAATAAATTAATTAAGGTTCATATCAAATAATATATATATATGTTAAATTGGTGTCGCACAATATATGTATGTTAAAAATATTATAAATAAATTATATATGTGTGTGTGTATTCACAGCTTGAGTAGGCTTAATGGTTAAGAGTATGTGTTTCCTCCTAAGAGGTCATAGGTTCAAAACCAAAGGGGGTAGAGTATGTATGTCTTCGTAGACTTAGCAGTCAAATCGCTACATGGAGGTGAGTCCCTTATCCCACAAACAAGGGGGTCTCATACACCAATTTGGTGTTTGGCTTGGTCGACGTGACCTTAAAATTAGATTATTATTATTATTATTATTATTATAACAAAGGTTCATACACTCTCCAATGGGAGTGAGGTTTGAGCAACACATGGAAGGTGTCTCGCATGAGTAAATACCAGTGGAGCGAGGATTAGGGAGTGTGACACCCTCGAGTTAGTGTCGCGATGACCAAGTGGTGGGGGGTGTGACAGGCACCCAGCTCGGGTATAATGTGCGAAGGCGATGTGCAATGGGCGCACCATATTGGGCTACGCCCACCTTGGGCACGTCATGTAGCGGTGGGCAGAGTCATGCATTTTGGCAAATGTGATGAGCGGAAATGTCAAACGGGTGTGTGCCCCATAGCGGGAAGATGAGTCAAAGACGTCAAGAGAAGTCATGTTGGTGAGCGTGTTCGGTGTTATAGGAGTGTTGTGTAGTGATTAGGCGAGCTGGTCAGGACAGGGTGCGGGCGGCCGATCAGTCGTCAAGGTGGATCGGGAACTCGTGGTGGCAAGGGGAATCATGGGTATGATTTCTCTGAGGTAAATGAGGGGCAAGGTATCCAAAGTCCAGACATAGTGCATGCCAGAGGAAGACAAAACCAATCTCTGCATACTATAAACCTCTCTTGGAAAATGAAGACGCTATTAGCCATCGTGCTCATGGATCATAGCAATGCCAAGGATGAAATTCTGCTCATGCTAGATGAGATGTAGCTCCAGATCACAGAAATGGCCAGTAGAATGGAACGCATTGAACCATGACTTGCCCCATCATTTGGACCATGGAACACCAATAAAAATATTGAAGACCTTTACTGAGGTGGATCCCTTAGTTTCTTCATGGATTAATGATAGTTTTTTGGTTTTATAGTTTTTATAGTTATTATATAGTTTGCCATATTAGTCTGCTAGACAATTTTGATTTTGAATAGAAACACATCACCATATTTTGTATAAATCTCAATTTTAAACTTCTCATGGTGTAGAGACTTTTTCATTGCCATTAGTCAAGTTTCCCTAGTGGCATACTAGAGGCTTGCAGTAACTCTCTTGATATGTAATTTTAAACAATACCAATAGAACAACTTAGCTTACAAAAAAAACATTCCTATTATGTGTCTTTTTTCTTTACCCTTGACTTTAAGGAGTCGCAATTTCACTTCCACCCCTTATCACCACTCAAATACTTTTGAATCCCATTGACCTAATTTTCTAGTTATTTGTGGACATTTATTAAGATTAAATTATCTATATTATCATATCTCAAGAACAATTAACCAATGCTAGCAGCATTTTCCTAACTCTCTAGTATGAAAGATCAAACAAATAGAATAACCCTGCACGAGTTCATGGAGATGGTGAATTCATGCGTAATGTTGGAGGATCAGTTACATGGACCTTCTTCAGTTTGACTACAAGTTCAAGAGGTAGTTATAAATTTATAAGAGGACGAGTTGGGAGCTTCAATCCTTGATTGAAGCATGGACGAGTTAGAGAACCAGTTAGACTTAGTTAACTATTCAATAAAAACACATGTTCTAAATTTGTAACTTGCCAATTTTAGCATGGATTGAATCAATAAAGGAGGACAAAGGCGCAAAGTTTCATAGTGGTTTTGTGCACAAAGGACTGTGACAAGACACAGCTCACGAGATTGTGAGAGAGAGCACAAAATTGTGTGAGATATCTTTGTTGTGAGTGTGTATCTTGGAGGAGCCAATACGCAGCATTGAATAGAGCTTTTCTCATGGCAGAATTGTGCTAGGAAATAGGGAAATTCTGCACTGGGAATTAGGACTCCCGAACGCGTTTAGGCGGGCGCCCTCACACGGCACGCCCGACCAAACGAAGGCACAAGGGAGCAATCGGCAAACGGGCCGCATGAACGTGCACAGGGCACCCGTGCAGTCACAACTTAGAAAATTTGATACGAGCACCCTCAACCAAATGACCTGACCCAAATGCGTTTGGGCGGGCGCCCTCAACCGAAATGACCCAACCCGAACACGTTTGGGCAGGCGCCCTCAACCGAAATGACCCGACCTGAACGCGTTTAGGTGGGTGCCCTCAAACGAAACGACACGGCACGCTCGACTGAATGAAGGCACAAGGGAGAAAACGGCAAATGGGCCACACGAACGTGCATAAGGCACCCATGCGGTCACAACTTAGCAAATTTTATACGGTCGCCCTCAAACGAAACAACCCGACCCAAATGCATTTGGGTGGGTGCCCTCACATAGTGCGCATGACCGAACGAAGGCACAAGGGAGCAAACGAGCACCCGTGTGGTCACAACTTAGCAAATTTGATACGGCCACCCTCAAATGAAACGACCCGACCCAACCCGAACGCATTTGGGCGAGCGCACTCACACTACTTGCCCGACCAAACGAAGGCACAAGGGAGCAAACGAAAAAAGGGTCACACGAACGTGCACAAGGCACCCATGTGGTCACAACTTAGAAAATTTGATACGGCCGCCCTCAAACGAAACGACCCAACCCAAACGCGTTTGGGTGGGTTCCCTCAAATGAAACGACCCGACCTGACCCGAATGCGTTTGGGCGGGCGCCCTCAAACGAAACAACCCGACCCGACCCGAATGCATTTGCGCGGGTACCCTCAAATGAAACGACCCGACTCGACCCGAACGCGTTTGGGCAGGTGCCCTCAAACGAAATGACCTGACCCGACCTAAACAAAACGACTCTACCTGACTCGAACGCGTTTGGGCAGGAACCCTCAAATGAAACGACCCGACCTGACCCGAACACGTCTTGGCGGGCACCCTCAAACGAAACGACCCGACCTGAACGTGTTTGGGCGGGCACCCTAACACGACACGCCCGACCGAATGAAGGCACAAGGGAGAAAATGGCAAACGGACTGCTCGAACGTGCAAAAGGCACCCGTGCGGTCACTACTTACTTTTTAACATCCACAATATTCCTCAACACTAAGAGCTCAACCTACAACATTTCATGTCATCCCTTAATGTATCCCACCATATAATGGTGAACTATGAGATCAAACAACCCCTATCTATGGTAAAACAAAATTTTAAGATAAAACAAAAAGTTGTTGAGTGATGCATTAATTTAAATTCATTCTAGGTATTAAATCCTACATTCTTTATAGGCTTTTGAAATGCATAGTAATAATGCCTATAATTGTTTTTATTTTACTTAAGTACATCATTGAATGTCATTTGTTTTCTGATATGTAGTAAATTAAATGCTACCCCAAACAAAAAGTACAAATCAAATTATTTAGCTTGAGAGTTGTAATATAGACTTTATCATAGGCCTTTAATGTCGCAATACCGACAAAATTCCTAAACGTCGCAAAACCGATGGTTGACTCCTAAATGTCGCAAGACCGACGTATGACTCCTAAATGTCGGTATTTCGACGGTTTTGCTCTCAACGTCGCAAGACCGACGGTTTCCTTAAACGTCGCAACATCGATGGAGGTCCCCTAAATGTTGCAATACCAACGGTTTGTCCCATAACATCGGTATTCCAAAAATTTGTCATGTAACGTCGATATTCTGATGATTTTCCTAAACTTCGTTATTCCGACGATAGTCCAAAAACGTCGCTAGAGTGACGATTGTTGGCGGGATTTGAAAAATTGATAAAAATTGGGGAAATTTCCGACAATACGTCAAGTGTTGGAACTAAATTATCGGAATTTTGACCAAATGTACTAGTGTGCCTTGCAAAATGGCCATAGCCGTGACAATGCCTGCATTTAAATGGAAGATGCTCATAATCCAACTCCTGGATATGGGTCCAGTCAAAAACCATTACTTTGATAGCTTTAGGTAGCCCAACTTCCAAATCCACCTTGACACATATACGTGCGCATGAGTATTGATATTTTCTCACTGCTTGATCAATATACTTTGTGAGGGTATTGCCAATGGTTTGGAGAGACTTATGGTTCCAACAATGCAGTGGTAGATGTGGGAGGCTTAGCCACAATAGAACAGTTGAAGGCACATATTGAGCATGATATAAGTTAGGGGTCCATTTATTTAATTATAGTCCCTTAGGACCCATAAAATATGGGTCATTCCTGAAGATGAGGCTTCTATCTTCCACATTCTCAAAAACAAAAACAAAGTATCCTTTGCCTACAAAGTGGCTTTTGATGCCTTCTGAGACTAAAGGAATCCAGTTCCTCTGCACCCAGTCTTCCATAGCTTTGGGAGAGGGCCAGAGGCCAATAAAATTTCCAATGAGCCCTCTTTCAGCCAGGTTCAATGTAGATCGACAAGTTTCTTCGATTTGAAGGGCCACCGAAGGGATGCTATCCAGCTTCTTCACAAAATTTTGCTGAGATTCAGTCAGAGGGCGCTTGTTGCTAGTTGTTATCAATTTCTTGAATTCAAGGAATTCTAGACGAGGAGGAAGGGGAGCCTTGGGTCCCCCTCCTGATGCCATGGCGGCTGGGAGGTTGCAGGTAGGTCAGCTCGCGCTCGACCTGTCAGAGCATGTGCTAGCTGGTACAATAATATCATCCAATTGTATATTTTAACCCTAGACTAAATTAGTCATTTTTAGTTAGGTCACATAAAATTGATCAAATTTAGTAGTAATTCACTTGAAATAATTATGGTGACTAACTTTTTTAGTCACCTAGTCACTAATTTCATCATTTTCTACTAGTGCATCCTCTCAGAGAAATGTATGCCAGATGATTGGAAAATGGCTCCTCGGGAAGAAATTCTCAGGGCCTCCACCTAGCACCTAGCATGGTCTCCCCATCTTCTTGGAAATTTTTCCCTGACATAGGGGACACCATCAAGATCTTCAAACATCCTCTAGAAGGATTCATCAAACTCAGCTTTGATGGAGCCTCGAAAGGCAATCCAGGGCAAGCTAGGGTTGGAGGGATTTTTCGAGATCATCATGGCACAACAAGATTCATATATGATGACTACTATGGCTTTTCTAGCAATAATGAAGCATAATTTATAGGAGTGCGCCAAGGTCTCCTCTTGGCCATCAGGCTAGGATACAGAAAGCTAGTAATCGAAGGAGACTCTCAGTTGGTTACGAAAACTCTCAAAAAACTTAATCAAGGAACGAAGTGGGGAAAACTAAGACAAAGATGGGGTACTTCTTCACATGTGCAGGGATTGGAGGATACAAACAAGAAATTTGATTATATCATTATCACCCATGTAAGGAGGGAAGGAAACAGAGCAGCTGACCTCCTGAAAAATTGTGGTTGCGCTCACCTGAATGAACCTATTGAATTAAGCATGCCTCCTAATCTCGGGGAAGAACGATGGATCAAGCTGTAGAGCATCAAAGAGCAGGACAGGTCGGAGGGCAGAGCTCACCCACAGTTCTCGGACTCAGCTCCCCGATCGGGGTGTAACGAAGATGACCGACGCTCCCATTTGTGTTAATGGTAGTGTCCCTGGGGTTGAAGCCAACCACCTTCCACATGAGTGGCAAGGGTGGCAGGCTATATTTTCGCATGCAGCACGAGTTGAGGTAGTGGGACATAAGCCTACGCATGGAGCTTAAAACAGGGTGGAGGAAGGCGTGAGGGTTTTTTATGACGAAAGACTTTGGTGCAGGCGCGACAACGAGATAACAAACCTCCATTGCACTTCCACCATGATGAAACTCAGGTATGTTCTTGGTTTCCTCTCCCTTTTTCATGCCATTGTTATGTTTTATGATTTGGGTCGGTCTCTATGGGAGCCTAAGGTGATCAAGCTGGACTGGTATAGTCTTCTGCTGGGTAGAGGAGGGCAGAACCATTACAACTCTGGTTGGGGGAAGGTTGGGGTTCTCTTGGGTCTCTGCCTCTATGTTAGAGTAAGAGTTGGGCATGGCCTCAACTTGCACCCGAGTGTGAGTCTATCAGGTAAGGGATTCCAACAAGATGGAATGGTGAGGGGTCGGGAAATCCTGCCAGGGTATAGAGTTAAGGAGCAGTCATGGGTTGTGTTTAGTTCAGAGGCTTTGATGGTTTATACCACCTTGAGCTACTTGGGCTCAGTGCGCATGAGGAATGGGAGAGGGAATTCCACCCAGGCTCGAGCAATGGGCAGTGACGCCTCCTTTGTCAATTTTGATGGTGGGAGGTATGACGAGAGAGAGGACACCAGAAGGGAGGTTAGGATATTGAAGGAAGGTAAGAGCTCTTTGGTTTATGGGGATAATTTATGGGGTGTGTACGACCGTCAGGGACAGGGGGTGGCAGAAATTAAGCAGGGTATGAGGGTGATGGTTTCGCAGAGGGACGGGCAGGGGGAAGTCCTGGGAAGAGGCCCCTGGGTCACCTTTCTTCTGATAACTAGGATGCATGGACCTTTGAACGCTTTCATTATATGGAATTATTCCTTTTTCTTATTGTGTGGATAGGTCACCTACCCAGAAACCTAGTCAAAGATTGTGGGATGGCATGCTCCAAGAGTCCTGCAGCTCACGACCATTCCAAGAGCCTTGTAGCTTGAGGTCGTGGCTAGAAAGATAAAGGGAAGGCGGTAGAATCCCAACCCAGCTCACTCTCGAGCAAGCCGAGAGGAAGGAGGCCTGCAATCGATGTGATCCAAGAGACAGCGAAAGCATACCACAAGAACACATCATAGGAAATTCAAAAGCTCATTGAAAAATGGGAAGAGACAAAGATGGATACTAAGAAATGGAGAGGTTTAATACCAGATTTGGGACTAATAAGGGGTAGACTAACATAATTCAAGTAGACACTGTATCTTTATTGGTATATGAAGAGCATCCTTAGCAAAGCCTTGGAGTAGATCTTTATGAGCCTGGTGAAATTAGCCCAAGAATTCCCAGACTGCAAGAGCGAGTTCGATAAGATCAAGTTCCAGCTAAGAAAACAGGATGGGGGCCTCGAGCATATTGACTACCACCTCCCATGTATTTCCAAGCCTTTTGAGCAGGCTGGTACCTCGGTTCAGGATCTGGCACCAGTGGAGTCAGCCTCGGTTCCAGACGAGGCTGAGTAGTTCATGACTGTTTTAATCTTCCTTTTTGCTTAGTATTTATATGCAGCTAGCATTTGAATTTCAAGGATCCAGTAAATATGTTAGTCAATCTATGAGAAACTGTATATGTGTGAGTATCCAGGCTTTGTTTGTTTGGTATGATAGACTCAAAACCTTATTTTTTTGGATGGCATACCACGCCATCAGGTGGCCAACAGACTCGGCTCTCCACTCAGGGCGGGTTGAGACCACCAAACTGGTAAATCTAGTTGTTTGTTGTTTATAAAATGAATGAAAAAGGAGTCCTACCAAGCTTACAAAAAAAAACACTATAAAATGTATAAAATTAATAACAATAACAAATTCTAAAATTACATACATACATATATGTAATGAAATAATAAAAAATATACTAAATATAATATAAAAATGCAAACCATACTATACCATGTGCAATACTATTGGATTCTCAATGCCATGAGCCCATAAAACACTATCATTAAGTTGAAGCAAAATTTAATGCACATGTACATATTATGACTCTATCAAGCTATGTGTCTCCATCCAGCTCCATAGCATGATGGAGCTATGTAGTTTAATTCAAAGTTTTATTTAGTCCTAGATGGACCTTTTAAAAGCTTTGATGGAAGGCTTAAAAAATACCCTCACAAAGATACAATTTCAACCTTTGGAACATAATTTCTTCCAAAAAAGAGTAACCCAACTCCATCGAATTCGCCCTTATTTTATTTTGAAATTATAAAAATATAAAAATATTTATCTTAATTGGCTTATTCATAAAATAAATAACTATGTATTATCATTTTGTGTATTTATTTTCTCATGAGAATAATATAAAAAGTAAATAATTGAAATAAAATATTTAGAAAACAATTACTTTGAATTTGTTGTATTTATGGTGCAAAATGAGAATAATATAAAAAGTACATAATTGAAATAAAATATTTAGAAAACAATTACTTTGAATTTTAGTTTTACATGTAAACATGACAAACAAATAAATATTATAAAATAAATATTTGTGAGTTTAGTTCTAATTTATATATTCATAATATAAATATTTGTAATTTTTTTATAGTTATGGTGGCAATTCACATTAATAAATCCACTTGTACATGCCAACATGGCAAACACAAAGTTAACTACCCTAATTTATAGAACTTGAGAATATAGCATACACCACTTCTTTAAATATATGGTGATATACTCCACTTCCAATAAGATCAATAAAAAATTATTTCACTTTAACACCACATAGTAAGAATGGTGCTAACTTGTCCATCAAATATGGTGATTATATACTTCATTTTTAATATGATACATAAACATTTACACCACATTAACACCACATAACTTAAGTGGTGCTAACTTATGGTGATATAATTCATTTTTAATATAATACATAAACATTTACACCACATTAACACCACATAACTTAAGTGGTGCTAACTTACGGTGATATACTTCATTTTTAATATAATACATAAACATTTACACCACATTAACACCACATAACTTAAGTGGTGCTAATTTATGGTGATATACTCCATTTTTAATATGATACATAAACATTTACACCACATTAATGCCACATAACATAAGTTGTGCTAAGTTATGGTGCTAAGAAGAAGCTTTTCTTGTTGTGGAAGGTAATTAGTTACTACTCTAATTAGTGTGTCAACACTATATTCCTATTCTTCAATCTTGAAAATTTATTCCCCACTTGACATTAATTGGGTTAGTATTTATGTATGCAGAGTATCATGCATGAGGAAAGGTGGAGTTCGATTCACGATCAATGGACATTCCTACTTCAATTTGGTGCTCATTACCAACGTAGGAGGCGCAGGGGACGTGGAGGCGGTTTCCATCAAAGGTTCCAACACTGGTTGTCAAGAAATGTCCTGCAATTGGGACAGAATTGGTAGAGAAACTCGTATTTGAATGGGTAGACTCTTTCCTTATAAGTCACCACAAGCGATGGGAGAACCATCACCTCCTATAACATCGCTCCTGCAAATTGGCAATTCAGCTAGACATTTGAAGGACAACAATTTTAACCTAGTTTTATCCACATCCAAGAGTAACGCAAAAGCAACGAAGCCGACGTGATGCGAGAATATCACCCTCTTTTAAGCAGTTATTTCTCCTACAGTACATTAGGAAATATTCCTAGCGTTGAACCAAGGATACGAGGATTGCCACCTACTTCTAATCGTTTCTACTGTATAAAATTCATATACACTTGTCGAATATTTATGCGCTGACTGGAGGCGGTGTATATTGTATCAGTGACATATTTCTCGTAAGTTCCATAAATTGGCGCTTTTATATTTCATCTTTATTGTTGATGGAAATTAATGGAGATTTTCATGGCTTCTAGTAGCGCATTCTCTGTATGCATGCAGTGATGGAGTTAATTGATTTTGCTAGCCTTCGAATTAATTAATTGAAGTAAAGAGTTTAATATATATATATATATATATATATATATAATTAATTAATTAATGTTACCTTGGTCGATGTGCATTCTTCAAAATTTAGAGGGAGCTTTGATAAATTTATTTCACAGATTAGTGAAAGCGTTGGAGACATTCAAATCCCTTTGCGTTCATCTCGATCACCCTGCTCCAATTCCTTGTTTTTCTTGCCGGTACTGCGAAATTGCGAAAATTATCGAATATTTGATCGCAAACCATATTCTTGGTTGGTCAGGCCTTGCTAAATTGCAAATACGCGTTTTAGTGGTGACTTCGTTGTTTTTCGGACGTTTCTATAGTTTGAAGACATGATTTTCCCATCGACGACCTAAGGACTCAATGCTTGGTACCAGCAGAATGCAATCCTCTCTTATTTCTAGAAAGAAATTGGCTGGGTGTAATCAGTCACACCCATATCATTAAACATACAGTCGAATTTTTCCACTTTTTCCAATAGGGTGACTTTTTCGAACAAAATCATTAAAAACACCAGAGCCTTTCCATAAATTCCAATTTAAAAACTCAGATTTAATATTCTTCAGCCACAAAATTGTTTTTTTTTTTTTAAGCTTAGGTGGTACGTTCTATTTTCTATTAATAAATTCGGGCAAAACATACAAAACTAGACCTCAACCTGCCCGCAGGAAACCAGGTATTTTGGCCATCAGAGTTCAAAATAGGTCAACCAGAACATAAAAATTCATAATAACTGATACCAAATCTATCTATACTAGATATCCAAGTGCAGAAACCATATCATGTACAAAAGGTAAGTAGCATAAGAACCTTAAACACAAAATGCAACATAAAAACAAGAGAATTTTAGTCCTCCTCAGAGTCAACAGGTGCTGGAGCTTTAGCTAAAGCTCCTGGTAGTTCAACAGGAAGTTGTGGCAGTGCTTTAATCTCCTTCTCCAGTCTTCCAAGTCTCGTATACTGATGCAACTGGCGTAAATTAATTTCCTAAATATTCCTATTAATATCCGCCAGGGTCAAATCCAGTTTTGTTTCCAACTTTTTCTTCGCGATAGACATAACAACTTTGGCTAGCGGGCATTTAATTATCCAGTAAGTGCAAAAAAATTGTTGAAACAGAGAGGTGCGTCCCCGGGTATGCCCAGGATCCGGAGTTACAGTCTGCATATCCTCAAAAGCCGTATCATCCTCCAAATCTATATTATCCAGAATCTCAGCTTCCCAGCCATAGATGCGACCACGAACTGAATTGGAGATGTCATTCATGAAGGTTTAAACTAGTGGCTCAAGGTGTTTTTGAATCGTCTTTCTACCCCGTTTTCGGTGCGCTTCAGAAGAGGACTGCTTGCCCTTTCCCCTAGTAGGCTTTCGGCCTTGTTTTACCATTGTAGAAAAATCTGAAAATCTATTAAAAATATTTCCATCCATACAACAAGAGGAGTCAGCGGCACAGATACTAGATAGCCAGCACTATAATGAACATCATCATCTCCCATTGCTACTACCGAAAAAAACGAAGAGATAAACACCCAGCACAGACATAAAAACATTGAATCAAAACCAGACAAGGCTGAGAAACAGGCCGCGAAGAAGAAATGTGATCATAACGCAGCAATAAACAAAGATAGATAAGCGGCCATATCAGAATCCCAAAACCAGAGGTACGCCAATAATAGGGGCGGAGACAACCCAGAAGAAGATGCATGCAAATATCGAAGGGATCCCAGAAGAGAGCAAGGTGAAAAGGCAAAGCCCAATTCAAATGTTGATAGAAGGAGGGGTAAACAATTCTCCCGAAAACCCGAAACCAAAACCAAGGCATGATAATCCTGACTAGCAACAGAGCAATTGCCAGGGGCCGAATCATGAACATTGTGCATGTGAATGGCTAGAAGTCCCCAAAAGCAAACTAGGCTCATAATAGCCAAACCTCGACAAATGCCAAACCCCTATGCAATGACAGAACAACAAATAAGAAAACCAGAAGAGTAATGCAACCAGCCCGCCCAAAGGTATAGAGCGTACCACAAAATATGAAAAAATGACCAGGTCAAGGAAGAAGAACAGAAACGGACTAAGACTAACAAGCATGATCATACAAGACAGAGAAAAAACGGAGTGAAAAATTGGATGCAGCGACCCACTTCATAACCCTACCACATAAATTCAAACCAGAAGCGACCATACCACCATTCCCACAAATCTTCTAAAAAACCCATGAGAAAAATCTGAATACGAGAGGAGAGCAGAGGTGAGAACTGAAAGGTTAGAAATAGAGATACATACCATGACTGAGCTTGCTCCGTCACCCTGAAACCCTTCCGACCTTCACTGCTGCATGCACTATCAAGAACGAAAAGCCAAACGAAACAATTAACAATGAAAAGGCATACAACCTAGCAAGCCTTAACCCTGCACCGATAGCACTATTTCCAAAATGTGACTAACAACCTAGTTGGCCAATCCATCTGGAGGCTCCAGGAAACGCGACAAAATTGTTCATCCATCCATGAATATTCTAATTTTTTCAAGTTTATCTTTTGCAAAATTAGAATGTTTTTTTGGGCTTGGTAGGAAGCAAGGCTGGTTTAGTACTCGTGCGATAGGGATTGGATTGGGGCAGGTACCACAACAATTAGGGGATCTTATATGACTATAAATACTAGGTACATTAATAGTATTCTGACTATACATTGATACTATAAATAATAGGTACATTAATAGTATTCTGACTATACATTGATACTACCTTAATCTAAATATGGGTCAAACTAAAATTTCATAATTATTTACAACTAAAACTTTATAATATTTTACATAATTAGTTACAACAAGTTTACATGCCAACAATTAAATTAATTTAAAAACTCACAATCATTAATCATATTATTTATTATTATTTTTTACAATAATTAATTAATAGGTAATAATATTTATTAATAATATTTATTATATTATTAATTTTTTAAATTCAAATTTAAATAAATAGCGTTTACCTTATCTTTTTTCTTTTACTTACCAATTATTTGATAAACACATTTTCCTTTCCACGATATAGCCTACGTAAAGTTGAATGTCTACACCTTCAAACACCTAAATTGTTAACCATAGTATTTGTTTGTACTAAATGTACTAAATCCAAAATTAAAAATTACAATTTTTTTACTATTAAGTTAAATAATTTATTATTTAAAATATATTATAAATAAATTATAAAAATTTATATTTAATTAATAAAATTATATTTTTGAAGTGGTATGTGTTTAATTAAATTTAAATTAGAATTTTTTTAATATATAATTTAATGTAGTTATATGAATTCAATTGTTGGTAAATTTTAATATAATCCAAAATAATTCCACATTATATTGTTAAAATTAAAAAAAAAAAAATCATAAAATTAACTAAAAATTTATTTTATTTTAAATTATTATTATTAATATTATTATACATGTAGAAAGCATGGTATTACACATTATATTTATCCTTTGACCAGATATTACCTCCTCCTTCTTTTTTAATATAGAGCTTTTTAATGATCTAACATTATGCATTGAATTTTATTATTTTTTGTTAATATTTAAATTTTTTATCTGATTCAAGTCTTATTCCATGTGAGATATAGAGCCATCCGTACTTTTCTGTAACAACCTCACCCATAAATCCTCCCATAAACTTTGAAAAATAGCCACATATCTACCAAATTTTTTTTTTTGTAAGTTTGGTATTGCTTTTAATTTTTGTAAGGGAATTGAACTTGTACCATTTAACCAAGACCCCACAGACCATATCTACCAAATTATTAGTTTCCACCAATAAAAAATATTTTTCTCTATGTCAAAACAATTTTTAATAAAACAATTATACACCATCCAAAGTTACTTTTTCATACTCAAAATAATTTTGAGATGCAGCTCAATCCGTGTGTGTGTGTGTGTGTGTGTGTATATATATATATATATATATATATCAAAGAGAGGGAGAATCATAAGTTTCCTATAATTAGAGGGGTTATTTGTATCCCCACTTTTAAAAATAGGAATAATGAGGCTCTTAAGTCCAAGGTTTAGGGAACCCTTGCTTGATTTCTTGATTGAAAAGTTTGTGGATGTGAGGGATGAGGACATGACCTCCAATTTTTAAGATTTCTGCCTGGTAACCTTCAATGCCCTTACCTTTTCCATTTTCCATAAGCTTAACCCAAAAATGCATGTCTTGTAATGAGAAAATTTCTTCTGTTGTGAGCAAGGTTTCAAATTTACCTATGACATTTGGAGATTCATAAATATTTTTATGATAGAAATTCCATTCGTGTAAAATAATTCTATTATTATCTTTATTTTTTCTAGTTATAATTTGCCTCTAGAATTTCTTAGGAGCTACCTTAGAGAGGTGTAGGAGATTTTCTTGTCTTTTCTGAATATACTACATTTTTTCCCTTTTAGTTAGGGCTTTGTATATTTTTATCCTGCCAATTTTAAGAGACTCATCAACAACTTCCTTAATTTCTCTCCTCTCACTTTTACAATCTTTATCACACCAAGGGTTGGTTTTGTTATTTCTTTTATTACTTGAAGATTCAATTGACAACTTGTTAGTAGAATATGAGAGGGTCAATATATAAAATCAAAAGTGGAATACAAATTGTCAAATTTGATAATAATAGAAACATTAGAATTCATATTTATATGGGGCTTTCCATGGAACAAAGGCCCAAAGGTAAGTTAAATCTTGAATGAAGTTGATATTATATTGCTAGTTGAAACTTGGGAGCACGAAGAATCTAAGGTCCCTAACATAGATGGCTTTGTACTATGGTCAATATGGAACAAACGATCTTACCGTAGAGGCATTGGGGGTATAACTTGTTACATTAGGAAGAACATCTCCCCCCATGCTAGGCTTTATAAAAAAAAGACCCTTACAACCAATATATTTGGATAGAGATTACTGACATTAATGATAAAAAAAACCTACATAGCAATCTGTTATTTTGCCCCTTTCAATTCTAACTTCTATAAGAAAAATAATTTAGATAAAAGTGGTCCTTACAATGGTTTATAGTAAAATTATGATAGTGGTCTTCTATGCTGTCTATACTAGAAAAAGGTAGCAAATTATTTTTTAATTTGTTTAGAAAAAAATCATTTTTATTTCTATCAAAGCCTTAAATTATTTTGGCTATAAGGATTATCTTCTATGGGATATCTATGCATGAAAAAATTAAGAGTTACAATTAAAGGTCTATGATATCAGTCAGGCTCGTGGTCATTTAAGATGTCAAAATTTATTATTTCATTGAATAAAGGGATATTGGAAATAACATAGTCTACCACGTTGCTACCAAGCCCATGGATACAGGTCATCTGGCTAGAATTGGGCCACTTCTTTAGACCATTGAGAATTATGAGATCTTGAGCACTACAAAGCTTGACTAGCTCAAACCCAAAATAAATTTCCCCTAGATCTTTGGAGCTTCTTTTGTACTGGCTAGCTAGGGTAAGGTCTTCGTCTAACCAAAGAGAATTAGGGTTGGAATAATTTCTTAGAAGAATAGCTTGGTTGCTTGAAGTTCAAGAATTAAAGTCAACCATTAAGAGGATATTACCTTCATTCATTAGGCTAGAAATATCATTCTCTAAAGGGTGAAAACATGAAGTTGGGAAACACTTTTTGCCCTTTTTTTATGTTGAAAATTGTAATTTTCTATGTTTTTTCAACTTAAACTCCACTAAACTCATATTTTCAATGAAAATTACGCTTTGAAATAAAAACAAGATTTGTATAGAATTGTCTTACCTCCATACTCGTATTTAAAAAAAATAAAAAATATTGATATATAGAGGGGTAATTTTTTTTTTACTAATTGCATAAACTTGAAATTTTCAGGCAAACATAATTAGTCACTTTTTTAACCCTAACTTTTTTTAGCAATGGTTATTCATTTTTTGGAAATAAACCATATCATCATAAGCTACATAGACTGCACTACTGCAATGACTATTTTTCAGTAATTTTCAGATTAAATCACTATTTTTTATTATTTTTTGAAATGGACGAAGACAAACAAACAGTGATGTTTCAGTGCATTTTATGAGCCCTACATTTTCTTTTCAATGTGATTGCCAATAAGAAAAATGAGAATACCCTTTTGAAGAAGACAGGGAGAGGAATTGCAATATGATTATTCTAATTTATTTGGTGTTGCCATTTTAAAGTTTTTGAATTTTCATTCACTTCAATTTTCAGAACAATGAAATTCCACAATGACATAGTTTAGTATAAAATTAATAACAAATTGAAACTTTTAATGAAAATACATAAATATTACATCATTAGAAACTATATTCAGATATGAATCTAATGGTACTAGTTCTAAAAGATAACATTCTGTTCTTGTAAGTGTTCCACCCCTCCAAAGTTGCAGGTTCCTGAAAACTGCAGAATTTTATGGGATTTTCGTTAACCAGAAATTCTCGGGCGAGATAATTTCTCTGACAAGACATTTAATAAACTCTCAGGCAAGAAATGTTAAACTCTCGACCGAGAGTTTAAACCACCATAGGTTAAATTTAACCGTGTGGGTAAACTCTCGCCCGAAAGTTTTACAAACTCTCGGTGGAGAGTTTGTGTGAAATAGTTTACCCAAGGCATACTCTAGGGTGAGATTTATATAACTCTCATCTAAGAATATATTAAACTTTCGGGTGAGAATTTTAATCGAAACATTTTACCGTCGGCTGACGGAATCCTGCGAAGATTAATCGTTTCGTCGTGATGTTTCAGGAGAGAGTTGTATATAAATATTCTCGTTCAAAAGATGAAATCCAAAATATTCCACACGCAATTCTGAACCAAAGAAGAGAAGTTTTTTAAGGTGTGAAGGTGCGAAAATTTTTAGCGAAGTTTTTTTGCGAAAGAATTCTTTTTTTTAAGAAATGTTTTTTAAACATTCATTTTTTTTTTAATTTTCAGGATAATGGGGAAAGAAATTAAATTTTTATTTTTTATAAGAATTTAATTACTTGATATTTTGAAAAATGTCTCTATGAAGGCATGAAGTATTTTTGAAAAATGTCTTTATGAATTTAATTATTTATTTAATTTTCTCTCTTATTGAAGGCATGAAGTACTTATTCTGAAGTCTTTATGTTTTTTTGGGTATTTGGTCCAAATAGAATTCAATTTTAGGTTTCCAGTTTTGTGAACATGGGAAGCAAAAGGAATTGCAAATCAAGGCACGATCGAAATAGAACTAATTCTACAAAAAAAAAGGCGAGAGGAAAGGGAAATATTAAGCCATGAAATAAATGTGGAGGTAGAGCATCACGAAAGAGATGTAGAGGTGCATGAAAATGACGAGGAAATGAGAAATGTTGAGGAACTTGTAAACGAGAATATTGAAAACACAAATGTCGAAGAAAAGTTTGAGGAACTTATCACGAGAATACTGAAAACACAAATTTCCAAGATGTTAGGTAAATTGACTCGGGATTAGAGTCAAGTTTGACCGAGTTAAACAATGGGTATTTTTGGGGCACATGGTATTGTGCACCCATGGTTTTCGGCTCATGGTATTGCATGTATGGAGCCTATAAAAGGTTGGGAAGACTTCATTGTAAGGCAAGGCCTGGATGTGAGCAGTGAAGGCTCACTTGGCTAGATTGGCCAGGATTTTGGCCAAGGTTAATGAAATTTCATTAGGTTGGGTTTTCCCTGGAGTTTGGGGTTTTTCCCAGTTAAACATTTGTGTTTATGTTTATGATATGTTGTTGGTTATGTTTAATTATTCCTCTCGGTAATTATTTATGTTCTCTAGTAAATTATTTCTTCATTTGGTATCAAAGCCATATTTGGTTTCAGAGGGACACCTTTGTTGTCAAAGATTTTATTGGCTTGTGAATGGAGATATGAGATCCTAGAAAGGGTTTCACGGTCATAGTCATAGGAAATCGACGAAGCATTCTAGTGGCGAATTCTGGAGGTGGTTTTGGCTTCAGATAAGGTTGTGTTATGCCTAGCCAATGGATGCGATAGCGGCTATCTTGTGGCTGCCTGGTTAATTCAACACTGTAGAGGGAATTGTTGGTTGAAGGTCATGGAGACTGTGGACAATTTTGTGGTTGTGCAAGCCATGGAGATCACAGTGGCCTTTATGGGCAGCGATTTTTGAAAAACCACTAAGGAAGTGGCATAATCTGCAACAGTTTGCAGAAGTTGGTGGAAGTTGTATTATATACCAAGATCTGTCATCGAGGAGGGCTTTGGGTCATATTGGTGGCATAGGATGAGATTGTAGCCATGGGTTCATGGTGGAGGCACGAGAAACACTCGTTAAGGCGTGCGCGTAGCAGGTGGATGCACTGAAGAGAGCCAGTGATGCTCTGATGTACGGTAGTGCTAGCAAGCATTTGTTGATGACGATTGTGAAGTCGTGGGTCCAAAATAGTGGTTGCGAAGTCGCGGGTCACTAAAATTAATTAAAATTTCCAAGAACGTTGTATACGACTATAACTTTCTATAGAATATGGATCCAACTAAAATCGAAGAATTGGGACCACCAATGCCTGAACAGACAGTTCGAGATAAAATAAATTGAGGGTTGAAGCATCTTTTTGAAGGTAAATCAATCATAGTACAAGCTCAGATTTTACGTATATTTTTAAAGCACAATTCTCTCAGAAATGCTGTGGAATTATTGGGCATTAAAAGTCAGAAATAGGTTTTAGTAAATCAAATGGTAGCAAAAAATGTGACATCGACGCTTGCCACACTAGCCAAAGAGTGATCTCAAGTTGAAAAGAGTGCTCCTAGAGCAATTTTAACAGGTGTACTCGTGAAACAAACTGCATCAAGTCATTTGATGTCAGCACATTAGGGGAATTTTGAGGTCTAAAATGGGCCTCCTAAGGAAATAATAAAATAATAGCTAAACCAATAAGATAATATTTATGAATTTTCAATTCACTTTTTGCACCACAATCAATGTAACCACAGTTAAATTCAATACAAAATTTGTACCAAAATAAAATTAATAAAACAATTGTATTGATGTGAGTATAAATAAGAATGAGTTTTTCAAGAAAAATTCATTATCATTGAACAACTAATGCATTTGTCCTTTGTACTTAAATAACTTAAAATAAAATATAAATATAAATTTATAAATTCTTAATTATATTATATGTTATTAATTAAAATTTATATTATTTAAATTGTATAATAACATGTAATTAATATACTACATAAAAATAATATAATATAATATAATAAATGTATAGGGATATTCATTGTTTCTTTCAAGAAATATGAAATGACAATAATATATTTTTATTCAAAAAGTGTGAAATGACATTTATTATGAGTACTTTACTTTGACTTTAAAAGTACTTAGAGCACTACCATGGTTAACCATGATTTTTTATCTACCATTGAGAATGTGGCAAGTAAGTACCTTTAACTCAAGCAATGCCACCTCAACCATTAGGGATGATGTCATCCACTAAAATGTGAATGGTTCTTATAAAATGAATTTTGATTGTACATTTTCCTTAGGAGGCCCATTTTAGACCTCAAAATTCCCCTAATGAACTTCAAAAGTGTTTAAAACATTAAGAAAAAGTTTATGGAGGCATACAAAATTTAGAATTCAATTAGATGAGAATGATGAACTTGCATGTTGGGCTAATATATGTAGGCATCCATATCATGATATACTTCATGATGGTGTGAGGTATAGGGTAAAAGAGTTTTGGAATTTGAATTCTCATGTGTCGCCAAATGAAAGGGACGTTGTGCGACATTGTATATCTAAGGGAGTTTATGAAACTCATGCGAAACTTATAACACAAGTCAGTCAAGTAGAATTATTCTAGAACTTTATGGAGAGTAATATTGATGTGAAGGTTTCCCTTAGCACATTTATGAAGACTAAACCATGGTATGTCAGGCCTATCACTGTTCAAGACACATGTTGTTGTCGATACCATGTAGAATTCCAATTATTTTATGAGACATTTGTAAATTTGACAGAAAATATTGGTCAAAGGACCCCCCTCCTTCAAGTGTTTGTGAATTTTTATCGAAGATATTATGCGCACGAGAGAATAATAAATTATTTTATAAAAAAGAATGTGTTGGTGGAAGAAAATGCCCAGACTATTCTCATTTGGCACTGTACGATGCAAAGTATCCCATTGATCCTAATGATCCCTGACTTTCAAATCTCAGTCTGAACTAGAAGTGATATGAAAATTTTACTTACACTCCTGTTGCAGATTCAAGCACAACATCAAAAAAGATCACTTTACTTGACAACGACATTTCAGTGACATATTCTATGGAGAAGTTCAGGGTGAAAATATACAAATATATTAAGCACTATCATATAGCACGATGGCAGGATTTACAGTTCAAGAAATCACGGGATGTGTTCCCAAAAGGAACAATATTATCAGTGGTTTATTGCGCTAAGAATTACATGTTTAGTTCACAAAAGGCGATTGAAACTGAGTATTATCATTCAGACCAAGTATCTATATTTGTGCATATTTTGTATAGACACGCAGAGCTTGATATCGATGGTTTTGATAGCGATGAAAATAATCATGAGGTGATTAAGGAGTACCATTTCTACATCAGTGATGATTGAACATGTGATACATGTTTTGTTCAGCATTGTTTTAATCTTATTTATAATGAATTTTTGAAACTAAGGGTCACTGTTAAAGAACATTGGATATGGTCAAATGGTTGTGTTGGTCAATTTAAATCAACAAGATCGTTCTTTTGGTTGTCTCGTCTTCATGAGAGAACCAACATTTGACATACATGGAAATTCTTCGAGAGAGGGCATGGAAAAGAGAGAACAATGGTGCTGGGGCATGCATAAAACGTGCACTTAGGAGGCATAAATTGAATCACTCAGCTTCCCAACTTGCAAATTCTTTAGATGTTGTTAATTGGTGCAAAGACAATTTAAGTCATGTATCGAACCCAAGGATGGTTGATGTGCACAAGTAAGCGTACAAATTTAACTAACAATATATTATACATGTCTAGAGATATATGTGTATACAAGTGTGTGCATTTTGTAATCAAAAAAATATTAAATATTGTTCAAAATTTGACTCATACATGTCTGTGTTTTTCTCAAGCAGGTACTTCTAGAATATTTCAATGGGTGATGTTGATAGATCGTTTCCATTTAATTGCCTTGCAATCCCTCAAACAAGAAATTTACACTCCATTAGGAGTAAGAACATGAAAATTTTACATTGCATTGAGAAACGAAAGTGCTCTTGCTTTTGTTCTGCATGTATTGATCAGAAAAAGTCCATCGATGACTGTGAAAACCAAATTAAGAAATTTGTTAAACCATGGAAACACGAAGAATTGACACCATTGCCCCCATTTGGAAATGTGACTGAAAAGGAAATGGACAATGAAGTAGTTGTGATTGACAATGATTATGATCATGTCCCTGATATGGTTAGAAAAGGTGTTGTCTTTATTGTCATTGCACCAAAAAATAATCAAGAAAAAATGCATTATTATTTATTACGATGCACTATGTCTAAATGCATGTTGCTGTAAGAGTATAATAATCTATCAAATTGTACATACCCAATCGGTTCAATGGTGTTAATGGGAAATTTATTTGAAGAAGTAAATAAATGTAAATATCATATTATTTTTCAAGATTACCAACCAGAGGTTATTTATGCCTAATATAGTCACTTGGTCATAGAAACTCGATTGCAGTTGAAGCAAGTGAAGAGTAGAAAAAAACGGCGACAATGGAGGTTATCGATAGATGATCATGATGCCATTCTGGAAAATTTTCCACTAGCACATTTCATATGAGTGGAACACATTTTTCAAGATGAACAATGAACTTTGATTCTAGGGTTAGAACATATAATTGCTACAATGTATTGGACTTTATATAGTTTAGGACTATATTGTGGATTTCTTTCAAATAAATGGACATGTGGATGGTTAGATGTGTGTTGGTACGAACAATATATTATGATCTACTGGATAAGGGTGATTTGTTAGATAATTAAGTTATGGTGATTTAATCTGTCCATGATGTTTACTTTTAGATTATCTTAACTCGCCCCTTTTTTTGCATGGATATGATGGTGATGAATGAATATTTAATTACATATATATATTCTCATATTGTTAGTTTAGTTTTGATATCAAATGTCATCATGTTTTCATCACATCAACCTTAAAATTATTCCATGGAAAACAATTAATGCACACAATTCTAGAATGAAAATGATGATGCTAGAAAAACGGGATACTAGCATAAATCTGTTTTTGAATGTGCATTGATGTTGGACAGTCTTACTGCAAAGAATGAAATTTATGTTTAGTTGCAATAAAATATTGACATGGAATTAACATTGACCCACCCACTGACATTAATGATTGCCATCATTTACTTCTTTGTCTTATGCCACCACCTTAAGTAGTTATAAATATTTTCTGGAAAAGTTTTACACTACAAAGCACACCTTTGAAGCACTGAAGTGTAGGGGATCTATTGCATATAGGAATTTTCCTATGAGTTATGTGTTCCTATAAAATGTTCAACTAGCTGTCCACATGACTCAACTCAAAATGTTTGACTTCACAAAATTGGCTGAGAAACAAAAATTTATGATTTGAAACAATGGTGAGTGGGAGGAAAAAGCGTATGCTTACATGTGAAAAGCATAAATATTTTTTTGAATGTGCAATGATGCTGGATATTCTTACTGCAAAGAATGAAAATGATGATGCTAGAAAAACGAGATACTAGCATAAATATATTTTTGAATGTGCATTGATGTTGGATAGTCTTACTGCAAAGAATGAAATTGATGTTTAGTTGCAATAAAAGATTGACATGGAGTTAAAATTTACCCACCCGCTGTCATTAATGATTGCCATCATTTACTTCTCTATCTTATGCCATCACCTTAAGTAGTTATAAATATTTTCTGGAAAAGTTTTACACTACAAAGCACACCTTTGAAGCACTGATGTGTAGGGGATCTATTTCATAAAGGAATTTTCTTATGAGTTATGTGTTCCTATAAATGTTCAAATAGTTGTCCACATGGCTCAACTAAAGATGTTTGACTTCACAAAATTGGTTGAGAAACAAAAAATTGTGATTTGAAACAATGGTGAGTGGGAGGCCAAAGTGTATCCATACATGTGAAAATCATAAATCTGTTTTTGAATGTGGATTGATGTTGGACAATCTTACTGAAAAGAATGAAATTGATGATGCTATAAAAATGAGATACTATCATAAAGGTGTAAATATGGTGTGATTGAATGACTAATTAATTTTCTGACGAAGTCCATGGAGATAGACTTCTATGGTTGATATGGAGCTAGTAGTGGTTGATACAAGCCTATTTTCTTGTTATTAGGCTTTTTTGTGCTACAAATGGAACCCTCACAAATGAAGGATTCAATATTCTTCCATATTGATGGT
Source organism: Pinus albicaulis (assembly GCA_034641835.2). NCBI lineage: Eukaryota > Viridiplantae > Streptophyta > Pinopsida > Pinales > Pinaceae > Pinus > Pinus albicaulis. Next base: position 1,073,385,148 of record CM076574.1, read on the forward strand.
TAATAAAAATTGTGTTGGAGATATTGAATTCCTTATTGACACCAAAATTCTGCTTGTAAGAGGGAGAATGAGCCTCTTTCAAAAGAAACTCATGTGTTGTGCTTTGTGCATACACAGTTAATAAATTTTCTAAAGAAAACTATCCTTGAGAATGTAATCCAAAAATGGAACTTGGTTCATAGTTGTACTTTAAATGTTGCAACCTAAGTCACACAGTTCGGGTTCAAATTCGAGTTTGGCAAGGATTAAGTTCGATTCAAATTCAAATTTTCTGATGAGTTTCATATGAGGTTCACTTTTAAATTTTACTAGATATATTTTTCACTATATTTATAGATATAATATAGAGAAAATAAATGATTTCCATGCGATTTCCATGATTTAAACATCCAAAAAATGATTGATATAGCTTTAGACTTTGAAGAATTATACCATAGAAAATTAAATTTGGTAAAATGCAAATGATACAATGTTCACTATTTTCAAGAAACCAAAATAAACTAGAACACCATGAGAATAGGAAGCGCAACAACATTTTATAAAAAAAATATCTTATTGCCCATAATAATGCCTCCTCCACTTATGCCAAACTCAGTTCAGAATCTAAAAATTTTGCAGCAGATTTGTGGATACAATACTACTTATGCATTAAGAAATTACTAATCCAACGCATCAGATTTTTGATGGAATTTTTTCATGATTAATACGTGACCTTATAATCCACATAGTCTGTTGGATTCTTTGGCTATTGAATGTTGAAATGCTTGGCAATCTACTCCAATTTCACAAAAGGCTAAAATAAGTTTAGGAACAATTTTAAGCAACATAGCTTGAAGTCAGCAAAAATAATACTCTTGTTCTCAGACTCTGCAGCAACATTACTAGTACTCTTGTTCTTAGACTCTGCTGCAAGATTTGATGGAAACGTATAGTCTTCTGAAAGCGATCCAACTTGAGCCCCTTTCACATACGCATCACATGCATAAAGAATACAATGACCTCATTTTTTTAAATTCTCTTTAACAAACATTTCAAAATGTTTCACAAACGACAGTCACTCGATTTAAAATGATTCAAAAGAAAAGGGTTAAAAATAAAATAATTAGAACTGAAAATATGCCCAGATTCTACCTTTGGGGGCATGTGTAGTATGTACAACATTGACTTGCATGATAGGAGAAAGGATTTTTTTGTGTAGGCTAGAGACTCCTTATCCCCTTTAGCTGATGAACCAAATTGTTTTTCATATTCAGGTTCATTAATGTAAGGATTAGCATTTAGTATCAGTCCTTGAATGGAAACAATGACCTGTAGAACATTTGATAATGATGAGTTCCACACTTCATTTCCTCTGCATGTCCATGTGTTTAAAAGAATCAGACACACTTTCCCATTATCAAACAGATTCAGATTCAACCATAACCCACAATAATGGTAGTGTACTAACAGCAAAATTAAAAACCAACAGAAAGTGAAATGAGACCTCCATATTGAAGTTAAAAACAAAAATATGAGACCTCCATATTGAAGTTAAAAAAAAATCTTGATCTCAAATTCAATTTAAAATAGAACAGTTCTAATTAAGTGCTTATATGTGGTACATCATGATATTCAGATGGAAAATGAATATCAAAGAAGAAAATTCCATCCTAATATGGAGTCCCAACTGCTCCAACAATCACAACCCTCAGCAAATCCATCCTATCCTCATAGATTCTCATAAATATTGTATATGTCCAATCAATGCAAAATGTATGTAATAGGATGGGATAGGAATAAATGTATGTATGTATTATTTTGGAAAAGAAGATTAGCATATGGCTTGAAAGTGAAGGTAAGCGGGCCAAAGGCCAGGTGGGTTTTATAAGGCATCACTCAACAACAGACCACCTCATTACGCTTAGGATTATTGTGGAGGAATGTTGTAATGATAAATCCAATCTCTTTTTTTTCTTTGTCGACTTTAGAAAGGTTTTCGATACGATACCTAGAAATAACGTATGGAATAGATTAGAATATCTAAAGGTTCCTTTCAAGTAGAGAGTTTCCGCTATAAGGTTATACGAGAATGTAATTTCCAAGTCTAAGAGCAATGAGGGGTGTTCGAAATATATTAAGTGTATTATCGTAGTTAAACAAGGTTTCCCCCTCTCCCCTACCCTATTTGGCATTTACATCAACAAGCTAGAAGGTTGTTTAGAGGAAGTAGGTTGTGCTAGCACGATATTAGCTGGAATATTCATCATCCTTCTTCTCTATGATGAAGATATTGTTCTTCTCGCAAGGTGCCCATCTGATCTTGATAAGCAACTAAGACTTCTTAAGGATTTCTGCTCTACCATGGGTATGACTGTTAACACTGACAAAAAAAAAAGTTATGATTATGAAATCCAAGAAGGACACTTATGCTAATTTTGTGTATGACAATAGAAACTTTGAGGAAGTGTCTTGTTACAAGTACATAGGAATTGATATTCATCACAAGCTCAACTGGAACTATAGCATGAGAAAAGGATTAATGGAGGGTGGAAAGCTTATTTTGGCCTTGAAAATAATTGTAAAGCAGCAAACATTGTTATGTGGGATAAAAAGAAGCTCATATTTGAAACTTTAGTCACTCCTATTATCTTATATGGATGTGAGATTTGGGGTTGCATCTCTAGATAATCTTGGAGAAATATTGAGCAAATACAAATAACCTCAAAATTAAAATCAATACACCCTATCCTATTATCCTTATAGAAGTGGCTCTTTCCCCTATCGAGAGCCTAGCTATGACTAGGTTCCTGTTGTACAAGCACAAAATCAATAACATGGGAGACCACAGACTTCCTAAGCTAGCTTTAAATTCTAGCCAAAACCATGTAATGCTCAAACGAGGTTGTTATAAAGATACCAGGTCCTGGTTAAACCATTTGGATATCAATGAAAATGTTTCATTGCAAAATATTAATAACATTAAAGATATTGTTACTTCTAAGTTTAAAGATAAAATTTGGTGTGAGAAATATTTAGAAGCTAAAAGGAAATTAAGATATTATAAGGAGGTCATCAACCTTACTCTAGAGGATCAAAAGCATCTCTCTGTTTTAACTAGCTCAAAGAATAAAATTAATATAGCCAAGATAAGAACGAACTCTCATGAGCTTCATAGTGAAACAGGTTGTTGGGTAGTTCCTAAAACACCATGGGTGGAAAGGATCTTCCATCTCTGTGAGAATATGAACATTGAGGATGAAAATCACTTCCTCTTAGAGTGCCCTACATACACCCACATTAGATCTCATTTTCATAATCGTTGTTACAATACTGACCTTCCTAACCTTTTAACATGTCAAAATTATAGTGAGCTCGTGACGCTTCTCTCCAAGCTCTTTGAGTATAGGAGTAAAATTTAAAATCAAACTAAATAATTTGTTTCTTTAGGTTTGATAGACCAAAGGTTGGTCTCAGTGGAAATTAACCATCATCACATACACTCTATGTAACGAAATCATGTGACCATCATAAATTTGCATCTACATGTTACTGTGAAAAAATCAAAAGATTACATAGATATCCTAAATATAGAATTCTGCATAACTAATAGTTGTGGGAAATAACTAATAATTGTGAGAAGCGAAATAAAATACTCACAAATAATTACACAAATTTGCACCAAATTATTGAAAAATAAACTATATTAAAGATATAATAAAAATATATTAAAAATTAATCCTATTTTAATTGAAGCGAATTGATTGTTGATATGTATAGGTGTTCCAAGCAGCAAAGTATGCTATTATAGTAGTCTAAATAATTGGGAGAAGGTGCAATAAACTATTAAAAAATAGTTTCTTGAAGGTGCATTAAAATAGTGAAAAATAAATTGCAATGAACTGTTTACATTAACTTGTAGTCTGTATATATGAAGGTGCATTAAACTAGTGACAAATAAATTTCAATGAACTGTTTACATTAACTTGCAGTCTGAATATATGAGGGAGAAAACAAAGATATATTAAAAAATAATCTTTTTTTAAAATAAATCTTTATTTTATTTTATGGTATATTTTATATTCTATTTTGCATTTATAAATTAGTACAAATAATCACAATACGTTCTTCTCAAAAAAATAAAATAAATGTTAAACTGGCTCTTTTATCAATACCTATCGACATTCGTCAATGGAAAATTATGAGTTATTGTGGACACCTTATAGAACTTCACTTGCGGGTAATTATTCTACTGTGATAATCTAAATAGGCATTGTGATTAGTCTAAATAATTGTGAGACTTCACCAGTGGCTAATTACGCTGCTATCCTAAACTACTGACATAAATTTCAAGTGGTTGTTTACACTAACTTATGGTATGTATAGAATGGAGACAAAAAAGAGGGCATGCAATTTTACAGACATTTGTGTGGAAAAAATAAACTTCAACCAATTAATTTGAGCACCCTGTCAACATGTTGAACACGATCCTTCCAATACTTGTTGTAGATTAATATATCATCAAAAAATACTAGTTCACAAATTTTCCAAGGAAGGGTCTAAAAATGGAATTCATCAACCCTTGAGATGTAGAAGGTGCATTGGTAAGGCCAAAAGGCATGACCAAAAATTCATAATGACCCTCATGAGTTTGAAATGCTGTTTTTGGAATATCTTCAGTCGTCGTTCTAATTTGATGATATCCTGAACGAAGATACAACTTGGTAAAATAAATTTCTCCATGTAATTCATCGAATAATTCATCAATCACATGAATGGGAAATTTATGTTTAATAGTGAGCTTATTGAGCTCCTATAATATAGACAAATGTGACATGATCCATCCTTCTTGTGCACCAATACTACTGGAGCAGAGTTAGAACTTTGACTAGGTTGAATTATACCATCCTCTAAAATTTCTGCAATCATACGTTAATTTCTCTCTTTGGACATAAGGATATCTGTAAGGCCTGATGTTTGGAGGAACACTTCCTGGAATCAAATGAATAGCATTATCATGATCACGAATAGGTGGGAGTCCTTTGGGAGTTTCAAACACCTTGGAATGATTGTCCAAGACTTTTTGGAGATCTGGAAAAATAGATGATTTTGATGTTGGAACTTCTAGTGAGCATAATTGTGAAATTACAGCTCGTTGTTATTTATTTAGAAGCTTTTTCATGACATTAGAGCTTATTATCTTTCTCGACTTCCCTGCAATAACCTACAATTCAATTTCCTTTCCTTTCGAAAAAAAATTCAAGAAAAGTTCTTGAAAATTAAAAGCAACCGTCCCCAAAGATTGTAACCATTGTACTCCTAGTACAACATCAACATCTCCCATTGGAATGGAAATCATTGGACTATTCAATACATATTCCCCTATGGTTATCTTGATATTATGGCATTTTTTAGAGCAATTATAGTCCCTCCATTTGCAACCATCACTTGACACCCAAAACCACTACTATTTACCCTAGTCAACATTGACTCTATCCCGAGTCAAGTTTACCTAAAAATTCCCCCATAAACTTGACTTGGGGTTTCTTGACTAAATCCAGCTAAAAATGCTAAGTGAGACAACCTTGCTCACTCTAGCTCTTCCCCCCTCAAATTTTTACCCAGGCTAATTGTTCATTTGACATCCCCCCTATCACCTAGGTCTAACCCAAAATTTACTGGTGATTACCCAAGGGTACGTATGCCATACCAGGTCTTACAGCATTATTCCCATTTACATGTAAAAATTAACTCCATTATAATAATAATATTTTTTTTTCTTTCATTGTTACTGTATTTGTACATATGAAATCAGTGTCCATATAAAAAGAACCCATCTACCGAATTACATGGGTCACAAGCCTCTATAACCGCCAATCCTCTAGGAGTTCTCTTCAGATACATAGTTCATCAATTAATTAATCCACGTGTACATATCCTCTCTCATTTTGATAGAATTTTCTCCTCTCTTATTTTGACAGACTTTTCTCTCCTAGCATAGCGAAATTAGATGGATTCCCTTTTAAAAATGTGGTGATGTCATCTATGTCATAATTACCATTGGTACATGCTTGCTCGAATCCAACTGTAAAACAATGTAAGACTCATGACAGAACATCATCATCATTTTCATTGACAATGATGTCCAACCATTTTCTTCCACAAAAATTAGATCTCTCTTTCGCCAACATTGTTACATCATAGCCATCTAAAGTATCTCAAATTAATACTCCTTTGCCATCAAGGATTCCATGCCATAACTTGTTTGCACACATCTGTCACCTATGCCGGAGAAATAAATGACTTATATCTAAATGACGGATCTTGGCGTTTGCTGATCCAACTAATTCATAAATATCAATTATCGAATCGAAAACCTTAAATGGCTTCCCATCTCCACTTTTATCTTAGGCACAATATTTCTACAGTGTTGGACAAATTTTGGCTACCTTTTCATACCTATAAGGCGACTTCCATAGGTATAACTCGTCCACCCTTGTGACCCTTTCACTGGGGTTGTTGCTTGACCTACAGGCCATCCTTCGATTTGAATGCTCTTGGATATCGTTGCAAAATGCATCTCCATGTCGCTGCCAACATTCATGCCGCAAGTCCCTTCACGAATTCCTCAACATGCTGGAACTCTCTTCGATTACTGTGTGACCCAACCACCGTGTCACAGATTGGCTTCAGTGCAAATCCCAACCCTGTGATTCAACCAACCATCAGATGGTGATCAGGGCATCACACGATATATGAAAACAATAGGCCCCATGCAGTCTCTAATTTGAGAATGCTTCATAAAAAATTCCATGACCATGGAACCGTTTATGGGATCTCAAATCTATGCAGCACAAGCCTGACATCGATTTCTTTGGCGCAGATTTGAACGTTAGGAAAAGCCCTCCTCAACTATGTTCTCCATTGATCTGAAGCTTCCAACATTCACCATGTGAAACACTTTCGATGTATGCTTCGGACTCACCTTCACTGGGAGGAATCTAGATCCAGATCTAAATTTGGTTTCCTCTTTTCTAGCAACGCCATATTCATTACACCAAAAAATTACAAATACATGTTACGTCCTCTTCCACCGTCAGAGTCCTCCATGGGATTCCCTATTATTCCTGTGGCTTATGCTATCACCAGATCCATGAAATCGTTCATGTTGTTGAGTCCACGTATTCGGCTGTCCACCCAGCATACACTCATATTCCTTGGTGATATAACTTGGTGCTACCTTTGACAATTTAGATTGAGCATGCCGCTTTCTTGATATGCAATCAAATCTCTCCATTCACCAGGCCATATAACCCTTAGCAACAAAAGAAGCCAAAATGGCTCTTATACCAGTTGTTAGAATTTACAGAAGAAATAATAAATAACTACCAAGAGGAGTAATAAAACATAACTAGTAACAAAACACATAAACATAAACACATATGTTTATCCAGGAAAACCCCAAATCTAGGGCAAAACCCAACCAATGAAATTTCATTAAGCATTGGCCAAAACCCTAGCGAATCCGGCCAAGTGAGCCTTCACCGCTCACCTCCAGGCCTACCTTACAATGAAGTCTTCCCAACCTTTTATAGGCTCCATTACATGCAATACCATGGGCTGAAAACCATGGATGCACAATACCATGTGCCCCAAAACCACTACTATTTACCCTAGTCAACATTGACTCTGTCCCAAGTCAAGTTTACCTAACATTCATACTCATTTTCTCTTTCTCTAGGGTTGTTTCCTAGTGTATATCCTCTTGTTTTGAATTTTATTGTTCATTTTCTTCCTCCTCTTCACAATCTATGTAAAATAATTTCTTCTCTACACACTTATGACCTTTACTGTATTTTCTATCACAACTGTAGCAAAGCCCTTTTGCTATTTTTTCTTCCAATTTTTTTTCTGTCAACCTTTTAGTAGTAGCAACACTTCCATCTTTATAGATGTGAGTGGTAGGCTTCCTTGTCGCTATAAATTTACTTTTAATTTTTCTTGCTAATCTGAATGCCTTCTCCAATGAATCAGGTTTCCAAAGGTGAATCTCATGTTGGATGTTATCCTTTAAAGTCCCTATGAAGACATCAATCCTGTGTGCCTTTGGAATATTAGTTACCCTTATATTCAATTTTTTAAAGTCCTCAATGTGCTCCACCATTGAACCCTTTTATTTGAGATTTATCAATTGGCTAAAGAAGGTGTTTCTCTTTGCATCCTCATAATGCACTATCATTTCCTTTGTAAAAATTGACCAAGTGACAATTTTTTTATGAGAAAATCCATCGATACCATACAAATGTATTTTGTTCTAAATGTAAAGTTGAAATTCATACCTTTTGTGTGTTTTACACATTATGGAGATCAAAATATTGCCCCATCTATAGTATCCATGTTACAAGATCCTTTCCATCAAACTTCCTCATATCGATCTTTGGAATATGGTGGGTCTTCAATTCAAAATTAGATTTTATGAGATCACGATTAACATTTATTTCATTCTCATCATGAGTTTCCTGTACTACCTTTTCACCATTAGAATCATTTCTTGTATCAAAATTTTCAAACCTTCCTTCAAACCTTCCATGTCTTCTTTTAGATCATTCTTCATGTCTTCCATGTAGTATTTCATTTTTTCATATATCTTAGCTTACATGTCATCTATATTAGCTTCCATGCCATTCTTCAAACCATCCATATTAGCTTCCATGCCTTTCTTGAAAACTTTCATTTCATTTTTTGTTTCTCTTTGTGAGAGAAAAATTTGGTGCACTTGGTTTTGTAATTTTGATATCATGTTGCACTTGTTCGTCTTCATGAGTCATAGTAGAGCCTTCTGAGGTCTTAATAAGTGTTGAATTATTTTTAAGGGGCATTTTAGAACCCAATACTAATATGTATGCTTAAATATGCCCTTGGAATCACTTCAAACTGATTTTCCAACAAGACTTATGCAATTTGAAAAACAATATACACCTTTTTCTTTCTTTTTAAAAACTCGATATTGAAACTGATGTATATTTGGAATTTTGGATCCCTGAGATTTTATCTTTGGTCCTTTAGTACCCCTCTGAATTTTCTTTCCAATGCCACAGGTCTGAACAAATTTGGATTCTTCAAGACAAAGTTATGTCTAATCTCCCGCAATGACCTAATTATGGACTAGTTCAGTAGAGCAGATTTGTACGGCATGCCACGTGTCACTATTTTCTCCTTCAGCTTTAAAATTGATACGCAATAAACTACATTTCGTGCGATTTAGGCCACTTTTTATAGAATTCCAATCGGATGCTCAGAGCAAGAGTTATGACGATTTTCCCAAGGTCACCTCTTTGAGATGAAATTCGAGAGCGTGCAAAAACCCTAACTTCCATAGATCATATCTCCAAAAATAGTTCTTATGCCAAATTTTATGAAACCAGCTCCAAAAATATAAGAAAAGAGAAATCAACACCTTAGAAATCAACAACTTCGAGGGGGAAACCTCCTTTACATTACATAAATGAAAAATTCTTGGATGATTCAAATAAAAAAACCTCCTTTATATATATAGGAGTCGGTGGGGTCACAATGTAATCCTAGACGACCTAACAATAGTAATGTAATCACACAACAATAACAATAGTGGGGTTTTATGGGGCACAATAATAACAATATGGGGACTACAGGGGTACAAAAATAACAATAAGGGGGCTACATTAACAACAATAAGGGAGTACACTAGTAATATAGGGACCTAACACACTCCTCGGATGAAAAAATAAATTATGCATCCAACGAGTACTTCCGATTGAAATTTGTAAAATCGTAGAGGGATAGGTTGAAAATACGAGTTGAAAAAAAAAAAAATCCATCTAAAAATTGATAAGGTAATCTAAGCTTATTTTATTATTTCTATTATTATTTTATAATATTCCTTAGGATTCCCATTTTAGACCCCAAAATTTCTCTAATGTTAGACTATTCTAGAAACGATAATTCTTGTTGCAAGTTGGACCTCCTGTAACTTGGATATCTACTCCATTTGATGGTTTAGGAAAATTTTAAGAGTATCAGTTTAACAAAGCGCTATACATCAGATCCCCGCCTTACTTAGTGCCACGCCAATTAGGGGCTCCAGGTACTAATTTCTTATTTTCATTCTGATATTAGTTGCATGTCAGATTATGTCAATTGACCAAATTTATGAAGGAAGTTGACTGAATCCATGAAGGAATCTTCATTACTATGTTATGGATGGATTTTGCTACAAAACTTGAATCATTTCCTATTTTTCAACTTACAACATTGTCCTTACATGAAAAAAACGTGAAAATTATTGTGTGAGCCCTTTGAGTTAATTTATGACTGATTAAGGGAAAGAGCGGTTCGATTAAAGATTAAGTCCTTGAATTCAAACAATCAATAAAACAAATATTTGGAATAAAAAATATTAATACACAAGGCTCTCAAAATAAATCAAAATGGTAAGATTTTTTTCAAAGAAAATTATATAGCTTAACCGATGCACTCAAAATACCATTCCCTACTCTCTCTCATGCACCCATGGGGCCTATAGGTTTCATATTTTTATTTAAAAAAGAGAATAATATATCTCAAACAAAATGGGATGTTTCTTTCCATCAATGCTTCTCATGAAGTTACATTTGGGCTCTCTTTAGAATCCCTCTACTAACTAACTAGTGTAATTGTCCCATAAGGGACACATACACATAACAAAAAACAAAAGAATTGCAACTCTCCCATAAGGGACACATAAGCATAACAATGAAAGATTATCTGGTAGTAAATATATACAAGGAATTATCCCATATGGGAAAAAAAAAAAATTGTAGGATGCTCCACCATCACTATATAAAACTATAAAAAAAAATTGTAAACTATCTTATACAATAAAAACCCAACACTCATGAACAATATAAAAGATGTAATGAAAATTATGTGAAAACATAAGTCCATAAGGACATGAAACCTTAAATGTTACAAATTTGTGGAAAAATCGAAAAGTTATTGTAACATTAAACAATGATATTAAACTTAAAGATTAGAAAGTTATTAAATTAAACTATGATATTAAGAAATCCTATTAACCAATGAGGCACCTCAATAAGCCATTGAATCAAAGAGCTCCACTATCCAACAACTCACCTAAGTGGTTCTGTTGAGGAATCAAATAACTCACTTGGCAATAGAGCAAGAGAATCAATTGAGGAAATTGAAGTGAATATGAAAGGGGAGAATTTATGTAACCATAGTTGATAGATGTAGGGTAGATGAAAGAGCTTATGCAACACCAAAAACTTGGTAAGAAGGAAGACAGTTGTTAAAGGGAGGAAGAAGCATAAAATATAGAGATAAGTGACATTAACCATATTTGACACATGTAGGGTAGATGAAAAAGCTTATGCAACACCAAACACTTGAAAGAAGGAAGAAAGTTGTTGAAGGGAGAAAGAAGCATAAAATAGAGAGATAAGTGATAGACGGTGAAGAATAATACAATTCATGAGGAAGAGAGAACATTGAATTTATGGAATTAAGTAAAATGGTAAAAGAACAAAATTAACATTTGCGACAAATCTCAACCCTTCATCTCAAAAAAATAAAAATAATAAAAAAGAGTTAAAACTTAAAATATACGATGTCTATTATCTAGTAAAAATTTAGTAGGCCTACACAATTAATATCTATTCTATCTATTCTGGTAGGTTTAATATCTATTATGCCACTTGAGGTTATCCTCTTTAGTTATAGGTAGTTAGTAATCATTGGTTTTATTTATATATTTTTCCCATTACCTTATTATGTGAGAAATTTTGATATTTCCACAATTCATTCTCTTACAATTATCGGTGGAAGTAAACCAAGTAAACCAACATAGATCTATTTAAGTAAGGATCTAATAAGAGTCGAGAGAGATCAAATTTCTTCACATCTAAGCTTTTTTAGAGTGAAAAACAAATTGTGTAATTTTAACCATAAAAACGTTTTTCATGATATATACATAAACATTTTACACAATTTTTTTACTTCTAATTAATTTACAATATATTGGTTTTTTTTTAATATCTGACAAGAATAATTTATTTTTATTTCAAAGTGGCATGTGTCAACTCAAACAAACTGAAAAAATTACACATCCCCTTCATACTATTCTAGAATTAGCATAGATCCATTTAAGTACAAATCTAACATTAGCCCAGAGGGATCAAATTTCTTCACTTGTAAAATTTTTTAGAGTGCAAATAAAATGTGAAATTTAACCAAATAAGTGTTTTCACCTTAAAACTTTTTTCCTTCTTTACTTCTAATTTCTTTAGAATATATTCAATTTTTTTATAGGCGACAATATTTAGAGCATAGTTTATTTTTATTTTAAAGGGGCACATGTCAACTCGGACGGAAAGACAAAATTACACATCCCCCTCATACTGTGTTGTAGAATGAGCCTCTTGGCTCAACTAGTCATCATTATCTTCCTAGAATTTATTCCTATTAATAAATATTTATTTACCCTACATTTAATGTTGCATGATTGGGCCTCTTTATCCTAGTATGGTACAGATGTTGTAATGTAATGTTTAACATTTTGACTAAGTCAAACTAGATAAAAATAAAAATAAATAAAATTAAAAAATTAATGTAATGTAATGTAAACATTTTAACTCAGTTAAAAAAAATTAAAAATAAAAATAACCCTATAAAAATAAAATAAAAATAAAAATAAAAATGGCCCATGTGTTGACCCATTGTATTGAGAACCCATGGTATTCACGTGAAATATAGCTTATTTAAAGGGGAATTTACACTAGCCTAGATCCATCTTAACTCCTAATCTACCAAGCACCTAAAGAGATCAAATCTCTTGATATGCAAACCTCTTTTAGAGTGGAAAAAATTGGATCCTTCTTAGTGTTTGGTAGATTCAAAATTAAAATAGATTTAAACTAATAATTCAAAAATATACATTCATCATCATATAAATATATTTATTTTAATATAACATAAAATATAACATTAATTTATATCAAAAATATTCAAAACTTACCAAGATTAAAATTCCTCTATCATATACCTTTTGTGATTGCATTGAAATTCAAAATTTAAACAAATAACTATAGATTATAGATTGAAAAATGACTAAAAATTACACAGTGACCTTTTGACCAATACGATATGTAATGTCTTTTTGGGTGGAGGTGATGCAACTAAATTATTGGTAGATAATCCTCAATTGGGCTGCCACACTGACAATGGGAGACGTGAGGTGTCACGCAGTGATGTGCACCACACGGTCACTCGAGCATGAGGTTGGCAGACGAACGGTAAGGCAATACGTTCACAGGTTGGTTAATAATGGTTGCCAACGATATAGGTGGAGGCCAACTAACGCTGTCAGAGAGGTTTGGGAAATAACGTCGATGATTGAAGGGGTTAATGAAAGTAGCAGAAAGGAAGGGAAGCATAGTTCTCAGGCTCAATTCTGAAGGAGTTGTGCGGAAGAAGGTTGGTGGTCTGCGGCTTCATCTAGTTACATGGTATGCGGTATATCTGATCCAAGTGGATATTGGTGGCCACCCACCTATTCCACTTGGGGCCCCACCATTGTCTCTTTAGATTTTCAGTTTCGGGACAACTTACTATTTTTGGCTATTTTTCGGGTCCTAAACTTCTCGATTTGTTTTGAGGCCCTAAACGACATTTTTTTGGGAAAAACAAGAGTGACATGAATTATCTTTCTCACATCAAAATTTGTAGTCCTCAGATAGATATTTCTAACGAGGTATGGTGCACGTCAAACAGAGATCGTATGCCAAAGTTACGTCCCCAAGAAGTTGAAACACCAATTTACCCAAATGGGGCCCATAGTTTTGGTGCTTCATCTCCTAGGGTTATCGTTTTGGATGTTTAGGGTTTTCCATTGTTTCTAAATAATAAATAGGCCCTCGAGCCTCATTGTAACGCAGTTCAAAGGCCTATAGCCGCCACATCTATTCTCAAAGATAAGCTACCAGCGCCCTACTTAGTTTATTTCTATTATGTCTGTAAGAATATTTTAGTTCTTTGATATTAATGAAATGAAGTGTTATTTCTGCTGCATATTTGTATTTATGGTTACATGTGTATTCTTTTTCATTCCTGCATAAATCTATATCAGTGGTATCAAAGCAGTCTGCTTTTTCTCGATCCTTCTTTGCATGTCCCCAACGAGGTCGAGGTATAAGCAGTTGGGGCTCGATCTGCTTGAACCTTTGCAAGATCAGCATCTCAAACCTCGACGGTCACCCATGGGGGACGAAAAGAAAGATGAGGGAGCAGGAGATCCTATCAAAATATTGCTTGAGGAGGCCCTCGAAAAACAAAGAAATGCTATGATGGATAACTTTTCCCAGATCCTTCAATGACTGCCCACTAGCAACGCATCTGCACCAACAACCACTCTGGAGGCGTGACTCCCTTTAAGGTACAAGTAAACTTTGACATTCCCATATTTGAGGGTCAAATAGATGCAGATGTTGTAGATAGATGGTTGAATCTATTAGAAGGATATTTCTCGATTCATGACTTTTCCGACTGGGAGAAGATTATTTTTGCACTCCTCAAAGATACCCCCCATGTCAAGGAGTGGTGGGAAACCAGCTGTGATAAAAAGGATGAGACAAAACCCTCTCTATTCTCATCTGTACCCACTCGTAATTCTTTCCAAGATGCCATCAAGGAACAATACTATCCCATGGGGAGCTATGAGGACAAGTACATACAATGGAACATGTTGTGGTAGCAAAGCGATCAAGATGTGCATGAGGTGACGAATATGTTCCATAACCTGCGCAAAAATTTGGGTATCAAATATTCAGAGAAAAATTTGGTGCTAAAGTACCACAGTTGTCTACACAGATACATTCAGGAGGAAATGGAGTTCCTCGACATCTCCTCGCTTTGTACGACATACCGATATGCTACCAAGATTGAGCAGAAGAAGTGAGACTTTGGATCCGTGAATCAAAAGCAAGGGAAAGGTGCCCCCAAACCACAGAACAAAGGACAAAGCCAAGGCATGGTAGCCCAAGACAACCTCCCAAAGCCACAAGCAAAGAAAAACACCGTGAATCCAGAGAAGGAAATGGAAAAGTGGTTTGAGTTCTATAAGAACTCCACTCACAACACAAGTGAGTGTCGGGCCAAGCAGTTGCTCGTGGCCAAGATGAGGGCTTCTGAATTAGATGCATGCTCCAACTCTGAATCAAAACCTGACAAGGGGAATGGGAAAGGGAAACATATTATTTATGCAGAGCCCAATGCCACTGTTGCCAGTGCGAAGATCCAGAAGGAGGAACCAGAAGATCCAAAGGAGGCGAAACGTCCCTTCCACTCCCAGATGTGGGTAAAGGGTTCCCCACTACAGTTCATGTTTGACAATGGGGGCCAAAAGAACCTCATTTTAGCAGATTTCGTGAAGTGGCTGGGCTTGCTGACCACAGCGCACCCATAGCAATACACCATCAGGGGGCTTCACCAAGGACGGGATCTCCGTGTCAGCCAACAATGATGTCTTCCCTATAACATCAAGCCCTTCACGGATGAGGTATTATGTGACATTGCTCCTATTGATGCTTTTGATGTATTATTAGGCCAACCATACTTGTGGAAGCGACATCTTGTGTATGATTCTGTTGAAGCCTAGAAAATCTCTGCTTCAAACATCGGGGAAAACCACCCGGTCGGGACCTTAAGACAGCTCCTTTTTCGTTTGGTATGGTGGCTCCGACTGGATTTAAAGGACCAGTTTCCTTATAACTAAATGGATTGGTTTGGATGGGTGGAAATGGGACTAAATTAACTGAAATAAAACTATCTAATTTAAACTAAATACTGATAAAGAAATTCTAACACTAACCCGAGTAATTATATGTGAATACAACTTAAGATTGTTCCAATTTAACAATAACCATGAAAATGTATTATTATTTAAATTGAAATATGCAGAAACAAATAAAGATAACTCTGTTTAAGAAATTAAATAGAGTTGTATTAGCATATTGCATTCATCATTGTATACCATCTATATATACTTATGAAAGATAACGTTTCAATTATACTCAGAAATGATATATAAAAGGAAGCGTTGTGAAAACAAATATATATAAATGATAGCAATTTTAAAGCGAATATCATAAGACAAAAGAAATCAACAGTGAAAGGATATAAATACCTCATTCATCTCGAAGACTTTCAAATGCAATGTGATATTCTAATCCAGTAACTCTGATGCAAAATCAAATTCCAAGGTACAGAAATGCAACACTTCAAAGATAATTCCGCATGAAAATCACCAGATGTGATCCTTTTTAAAAATATATAAGACAATGGAGTACAGAAATGCAATCTCCAAGTCAAAAAATATTAAGATCCAGGACCTTTCTCTAAATGCATGAGAAGGGTTTAAATACTACTTAACTAAATCTAAAAATAGTCTTATTACAAAAATTAAGGATTCGGTTCAATGACCGTCCTTTTCCTAGGATAAAATACAGTAAAATTAAAACTAAATCTAACTATCTATGAACTTGATCTTTAAACTTGCAGGCATCTAGCATAGTTTTGAGAGGATGCGGTTGGCCGACTTCAGAATTCAACTGTCCTGAAAAGACAGAGTCGGCAAGCATAGGCGCAATATTCTCTGTAGCATTGATGATACAATTAAGTGCGCTGTGCTGACTGTGTGGCTTCACTAAGTATGCCCAGTATGAGTCCCAATTTAATCTTGTCAGCCCTTGAATTGATTTTGCTCTTTCTTTTGCATTTTGCCTCCATTCTGTTTGCAATTGATGTGCCTGTGGGAGATATCATGGAACAGTTTCTGGAATCAAGTTAGCTTTGTGTAAATTATCATTTACACAATCAGTGAGAGTGTTTACCGCTGTAGCCGCCTCCTCAGCTGCCTTTTCTTTGTGCCTTTTCCTTTATTTGAGCTTATTGCTCTGTTATTAATTTTGCAATTTCATCTTGATTTTGCTTCACCATTTTCTCATATCATACTTTAGCCAAAGTAGTTTCTTTTTATCGATTTGACCTTTCGCAGTAATTTTTCTCTGTGCCGAACACGCTTCTCATCTTTTTCCCTACTCAGCATTAAGTGTCTTGAATTTGGTCAATGTTTCCTCATTTTGTCTTATAGTTATTTCAAGTCTCTTCAACTCCCAACTTTTCTCAAGAAGAGCTTTATGTTTCTCTGAGAACTCTTGACCTCCAACAGCTTCTTCAGTAACTTCTAAAAGCTCTATAGAGGATAATTTTGGCAAACTTTACATACCTTATCTTGTGGTAGAAACTGTGTCAATTTGCCCACTTGGATATTTGAACTTGTGAACAGTGTCTAAAACATCCTTTTTTGGTACTGTCCACCCATGTTTGTTTTTCTTCAATGGTTCATCTCTTTTGGTCCATTCCTGTGTGCATTCTGACAAATTCGCATGTTCTCTGGCAAATTCTTTCATAAATTGCTTATTATAAGGCGCATGAGGTTCCGGCAACTTATACATCAGCCTCATGTCTTTCGTGGTGAACGACCCGATTAGCTCTTTAGATGGAGTTATAAATTGCCTTTCTGAAATATCAGTGCTGTCCAGCACCCATTTCACCATGTCCGTATATGGGAGAATCCTTGGCCTTGCCGCTATCCTATGCAGAAATGAACAAGCCAGTTCTTTGAGGGTTGCTTCAGATGTATTACTAGAACCTGCTGTAGCCACAACTTTCATCACCACAGGATTTTCATCCTCTAACAGATTATACATTCCTTTCCAAGTGGATATACCGACATCCTTATTACAAGCAGTGTCTTCATACAGCGCAGCCATTTCTTTGTTTTCAGAACTCGAGCTCTTCTCCTTCTTACCCATAGTGTTTAGTGAAAGCTTTGTATAGACGTTTGCTCCTTCGTGCTTGCGTTTTACAAGTAAATGAGAGTAATGGCATAAGAAAGGTGATGAGACTGTTTTAAATGTGAAAGCGGATGAAATATAATATTTTAATCGTGAAACGACTTTCAATCCAAACACAATCTCATTTACCATTAATTGTCAATCCAATCATTTAATTTAATCATTAAAGCGCATAACAGATTTGATATATGGGAAGATTTCCTTTGGACAACGTGCCTACATGATTCTGCGACATTGCGATCTGTGATTTGCTTCACAATATCACAATATCGCAATGTCGCAATATCACAATATCACAAAATGAAGCCATCGCAGTTATGTAAAATAGCGCAAAAGTGGAAATTGCGCAATAATGCAAAAGCGCACATCGCAAATCTCGCAAAAGCGCAAAATTGAAAATAGCGCAAAAGGTATTCATTAATCACTTATGTTTTCTGCGCTATGCGATCTGCGACCAATATGTTTATTGTATAGGCTTTTGGGGTCGCATTATCGCAAAAGTGCAAAATCGCATTTTTAGTTTTATAAAAGATATATATCATTTTGCTATGGATGCGCTATTTTGTTTAAAGAGAAATTTTATTGTAATCTATCATAAACTTAAGTGTTTCTTAATGTTCTTTCTAATGGATTTCTATAATTTTATGATAGAAAGTTTTATTTGAAAAGGAAAACAAATCCTAATTGATTTTTTGGATTTTTTAACTAAGGGTCCCCATTTATTTAGTATTATTACTAATATTAAATAAAAGGGGGGTTGTTGCTGGTCACAACAATTGGCGATTCACTGAAAGAAACAGTTATCTCTAAAAAAATAAAATGAACACTATATCTTTAGTAAGTAAATATTTTTAAAGATAATGAAAACTATCTTAGGATAATTCAAATAAAATGTAACTATGAAAAAGAAATAAAAATCATTTCATAATTTCTTTCTAATTCCTTAAGAATAAAAACATTTTGGGTTATTTCAAGCTTTGATTGGTGTTAATAATGAAGTAAGTAGATTTCTCCAAGTTTTGGTTTTATAATATACTCTATTGCCATAGGTATTGCCTCTGCTACCAGCAAACGTTCATAGTCTCGACAGGGTTACCTTTAAACCATTAACCATTCATTGTCCCATCCAACTAAAATAATGAGTTTTTAAAAGATAAATTCATAAGACCTATTATCTCATGTTTTTTTCTTTTATTTATTTTTTATTTTAAGAGCCATTGTTCTGGTTTGGTAGCCAGTTAATAACAATGTCATTCACTAGTTATAATTAAACTGAACAAGCTGGCTCGTGATGAGACTCCTTGTCTTATATTTATAAGCCATTACCCTGTTTTGGTATGCAGTATTGGTAATGTCAGTTTTATTACTCCTTATGAACATGGTAAGTCGGCTCATAATGAGACCTCTTATCTCTTTAAATTTTCAAATTTCTTAGAATTACATTCTAAAAAATCACAACTTAAATGGATAGGGTGAAATAGTTTTATCCTTAAGAATCAATGGATGACAATTTTCAGAGTTTTTTGTGTTCCAAAACTTTGAAAAAATCTTTACTTTGATAGATAACCTTTCTCTGCTTAATAAACTTATGATGATTTACATTCTTCTCAAGTTTTCAAAAGATCATGCAAATGATTGAAATAATCTTTCAAAGTTTAACATCTTATTTTAAACTATTCAAAAACTGTGATCATTACTTTAAAAATTCTTATTTACACAAAATAAATATCTATAATATTCTTCCGAAGAAATTTTCTTAAATAGTAAACAGTCAATCAGAGACTCATTAACAACCTTTATTTGCAAAAACAAAAACAATCAAAATTCTGCAGAAAGGAATATGTACAGTTTAAGAAGGGGTTACCTCCTTATGAAAAGAATTTCTTCAAGCTAAGCCCATTTACAGGAAGAGATTCTCTCTTACCTGTTAGATCTTGGAGTATGAATGTATTTGAGCTTATCTTCTCAACGATCTGAAATGGTCCAAGCCACATTTTCTGAAATTTGGTATGTTTACCTTTTTCTTCGTGTGCTTTATCCCATTTCAGAACAAGATCACCAATTGACAAAAATTTTGAGCCGAAAGAGCTTGCATCAAAAGAAGATTTTACAAGCTGTTGATGTTTTTCATGAGTAATTTTTGCTTTGTTCCTATCTTCTTCCAGTTTAAGGATTTGATCATATCTCAATTGAATGGATGAAGAAGGATTTTCTTCAATAAATTGCACTAGGGCTAATGATGGAAGAGTTAAATTTGATGGTATCACAGCTTCTTTTCCATAAACCAGATTGAAAGGTGAAGCACCTATTGAAGCTTTTTCAGTGATACGATCAGCCCATAATGCAAAGATTAAAGATTTGTGCCAATTCTTTTGATTTTGATCAACGGTTCTTTTAATGATTTTGATAAGGTTTTTGTTAGTGGATTCAGCCAAAACATTACCTTGTGGATAATAATTTGCTGAATATTTTAATTTAAAACCTCTTTTGACTGCAAATTCTATTAAACTATTTCCAGAGAAGTAAGACGCATTATCAAAGACTAGAGCGTTAGGTACACCAAACCTGGTTATGATGAATTGATCTATGAAATCAATAATTGCATCAGAATTGGCTACCTTCAATGGGATTTCCTCTACCCATTTTGTGAAGTAATCAGTTGCAGTAAGGATGTACTTGTGCTGTTTGGAAGAATGAGGTACTATCTCACCAATAATGTCAAGCCCCCATTGTTCGAATGGTTGCTCAATAGTTACTAGTTGCAAAGGAAAAGCTGGTTTCCTTTGTCTTCCACTTGCAGTTTGACAAATTTGGCACTTCTTTACGTAATCATGCGTATCTTTAAAAAGGGTAGGCCAGTAATAACCAGCACGAATTATTTTGTGAGCTGTGGTATCACCTCCAAAATGACCTCCTGCTGGTCCATTATGCAACTCCTGCAAAACCTTTTCAGCCTCAGTCTTTTACTCTTATAACTGAGATTAGAAGGAGCATACCCATTTTTCAAGTAATAGATAAGATCAGCATACTGAGATTCGGAATCTGTGACACTTATTTGACTTACTTGAATATCTTGATTTGAATCTTGATTTTCTGGTATATTATGAGCTCCTGCCAATAATCTGCAAAAACCTTGTCCTCTAACAATCTTAGCTGGTTTAATATCAATATCATACTCTTGCAAGGCTGTTACCCAGTTAGCTCTCTTTTCTCCTACTTCTTTTTGAATTAATAATTGCCTCACTGCAGAGAATGGGACAATGATTTTTGTATGTGTTTTCAAGAGAAAAGGTCTAAAATGTTTGATTTATTTAAACACAGCAAAGGCTTGTTTTTCAAC
The DNA here is from genome assembly GCA_034641835.2 of Pinus albicaulis. Classification (NCBI taxonomy): domain Eukaryota; kingdom Viridiplantae; phylum Streptophyta; class Pinopsida; order Pinales; family Pinaceae; genus Pinus; species Pinus albicaulis. The sequence continues at coordinate 1,073,406,412 of CM076574.1, forward strand.
ATCGGAATAATTAAGCTCAGCTCCTTGCAGATTTGAACTAAAGAAAGAAATTGGTGCTTCGATTTCTTGATCATTGAGTTGTGTTAAAACGGCTGCATAGGATGTTTCAGTGGCTAGAGTATACAAAGTAAAGTCTTTAGAAAAATCCGGGGTATTCAATGCTGGTGCATTAATGATCGCTTGTTTGATTGCCTCAAAAGCTTCTTTTTCTTTATGTGTCCATTTGAATATTGAATTCTTCTTGATCATATTTTGCATAGGTAAAACAATAAAAGAAAAATCAGGAATAAATCTTTTAACAAAATTGATCTGTCCAAGAAATGATTGCATGGATTTTTTGTTATGAAGTAAAGAAATATCAGAAATTTCTTTCACTCTATCTGGATCAATATATATACCATCTTTTGACACAACAAATCCTAAGAGTTTTCCTTCATCTAAAGCAAAGAAATATTTCTTCGTATTTAAGGAAATACCAAACCTTCTACATCTTTCAAATATTTGTTTTAAATCATGTAGATGATTGGCTCTCTTTTTTGAAAATACTGTTATGTCATCAAGATAAACGACAACCGATCTATTGATCAGACCTTTAAATGCTATGTCCATGGCTCTTTGAAAAGTTGCTCTTGCATTTATTAGACCAAAAGGCATTTTCTGATAAGCATAAGTTCCCCATTTTGTTTTGAAAGTTGTTTTCAATCTGTCATCTGGATGAACTAAAACTTGATTATAGCCCGAAAATCCATCGAGAAAGGACATAAGTTCAGAACCAGCTACCTTTTGAAGTATCTGTTCCATGGTTGGTAATGGGAAATTGTCTTTTAAACATGCCTTGTTTAAATTTCTGAAATCAATACAGATTCTTATATCACCATTCTTCTTCCTTACATGTACCATATTGGAAACCCAATTGGAGTGCCTGACTGGAAAAATGATTTTGGCTTTTAAAAGTTTATTAAGTTCTGATTTGATTTGAATTTTGAGATTTGGATGGATCTTTCTCAACTTCTGTTGAACAGGTTTAATATCAGGAAGCATTGGAATTGTATGTTGAATAACCGAAGTATCATACGTTTTTAGATCATCATAATTCCAAGCAAAAACGTTTTTATATTTGTTCAGCAGTTTAATGAACGCATTCCTTTCTTCTGGTGTTAAATTGATTCCTAAGTTAATGTTTTGAGGTTTAGAATCAGAACCGAGATTTACTAATTCAAACTTCAAAGTAGAGCTTTGAAGTTTAGCATTAGTGACTTTCTTGAATCTGTCTTTAATGTCATATAAATCCTCTAATTTAACAACAGATTTTGGAATGGGGTTTTCATTACCTTTTGAAGCAATTTGTAAATCATGATCATCTTCGTCAATAATTTGCTCATCATATGATTTCTCTGAAGTCATGAAATTTAGAATATCTTGATCATGATAGAACACTCTCCAATTTGTAACATTATCTGGGACAGATGGACGAAAAATCAATTCTACAGAAAACCTATCAGGACTGCAATCTTCAGCAAGTAGGAGTTTAGATGCAACATTAGCTAACAAGTTAGCTGATGTATTCTGATTCCTAGGAATAGGAGAAATATTGAATGCTAAAAAATGAGTGGTGAGATCTTGTACTAGGGTTTGATAGTGTTTAAGATGTCCTGAAAGGCAATGAATAGTATTCCTAACTTGTTTTATGACAATTTTGGAATCACTAAAGACTTTCAAGTATTTAACATCTAACCCTATAGCTTTATAAATTCCTTGAACCAAGGCTTCATATTCTGCGGTATTGTTAGTACACTCAAATTTTAATCTACATGACAACATGGTTTTCTCACCATCTGGATCAATTAATATGCATCCAGCTCCAGCTCCAGCTCCATCACTAGACTTTGATCCATCAAAATATAATGACCAAAATAAAGAATTATCTATTGGCTTATCTACAATTACATCAGAAATATTTACAATTCTGGAAGAATCAGATTGTGAAAAATTTTCTATCTGAGAAACAAAAGTATTTACAGAAAAGGGTGATTGAGGAGCTTCGAAGTTTCCAAGAAATGATTCAGCAGAATAACCTCCAAGAATATTGTTGTTGAATGCCACAGGCTCATTAGGTTGTTCGAATTCAGTGACAATGTGCGTCATATGTTTTTCTCGTTCAATTTTAATTTGATTTGGTTTCCCTTTGTAGGGAAGCCACATATGCGAATAATCAGTTGAGATATAACCATTAAGTTTCGCAGACCAGTCCCTGCTCAAGATTAATCCATAGAATTCAGGAATATCAGCAATCAAAATATCAATTGTTTGGACAATCCTAGGATCAGAAGCTAATCTGATAGTAACTAAATTGATTTCTCCTACAACTTGAACTTTAGAGCGATCCAATTGAACGATATGAACTGCTGATTTCTGTGGTTCGATATTCAATTTAGCACAGACAGAAGTAGGCATTATATTGGAGGAAGCTCCAGAATCAATCAAACAATTGTGCAGATTTTTATTGTACATCTCATAAGTCAAAAGAAAAGGAGGAGTTTGAGAATTTGACTTTTCTCCAATGAGCACAGTATCAGTAGCATCTACCTTATCTGGTGACTTACCAGCTCCTCTCGCTGCTTTTGCAACTACACCGCATGGTAAAGGAGAAATTGGTGTAGCGTTTAATTCTTTCAATAACAACTTTTGCTGGTGTTTTAGTTTGCTGAGTTCATGTAAGGAAATGTTAGATTTGATCTTTTTCATGTCCTCGACAATGTTGTATTCCATAGGATCTGACACTACTAAAGTCTTCGATGTTGATGTAGGAGGATTAGAAGAGGATGGCTGATTTTGAGTAGGTAATGGAGAAGTTTTATTTACAGGGGATTTGTCTTTGGTACTTGGAGTTGTAATTTTCTTTTTAGGAACTGTTTGCACTGGTTCTGATATATATTTACTCCTAGTACTTACAGGCATAGCTTCTTCACTATCAGAATTAGGGAGAATAAAACCCCACATTCCATTCAATTCAGCTATTTCTTCATTTTCATTTTCCTCATCTCATACTAGAGATGTATCTTCTTCTTCTTCCTCTTCCTCTGATTCTGCATTAGAGATTGCATTAGGAGGTTTAGATTCAACTTGGTTTCTTCTGAAATTAAGGAATGGTTTCTTGGTAGAAGTTTCAGCTACTTGTTTTTTAATTTCAACCATTTCATTTGACATGGTTTTAAGAACTTTCTGTAAACCTTCCATGTCGTATGGGTCTTTGGTCTTTTTCTTTGAATCATATTTGACGCTGACTTTTTTTTATTTCCTTTCCTCGATAGCATTTTTCTTTTCCAGAGAAGTAATTCGTTTTTCTACTGCAATAGCTTCTTTCATATTCTCAGCTAACGTAGGCTTTGCAGCTCTATCTACAAAAATTTCTATGTTTGAGGGTAAGGCAGTTATGTACCATTCAATTCTGACTTGTTCACTGGGTTGTGAATCTGTGTGAATTTTGTTCAAGAGTTTGTTGAATCTAGCGTTGAATTCTTTAATGGGTTCCTTGGGTTCTATCTTCAAATTTGAGAGGTCATTGAGTAAAGTTGCTATTGATCGGTCATCTCCAAATTTGGTTAAAAAATGATCTGCAAAAATGTCCCAACTTGTTATGGATCATGATGGTAATGAAAAGTACCATGATTCTGCTACTCCCTGAAGAGTATAAGGGAATAGTCTAACTACAACATCTTCATGTGTGACTCCATTCAAATTAATAGCCAACATAAAGTTATTGATATGTTCTTTAGCTTGAATGTTAAGATTTGGACTAAACTTTGGAAGCCATTTTCCAGGATTGTCTGGTAAATCATGTAAAGGTGCAGCCATGTTGACTGCCCCTGGAGTAGCCCATGGTCTAGCCATTATTGGAACAACTATTGGAGGGGTAGTAGAAACTGGTGGTGTTTGAATAGAAGTTGTTGGAATAGATGATGTTGAGATTGATGATGATTGAGCGGATGATGTTTGTGGAGATGATGATTGAGGTGATGTTGTGGAAACAACTATACTTCGTTGAGTTGGGATTTCGGAAACAGGTATTTGAATATTAGATGTCGAACTTATATCACTTACTGATTCCGATTGAGTTTTTCTTGTCTTGACTCTACTAGGTAAAGGGAATTTTTTCGGAGAAATACCAAGTTTTTCACTTTGAAGCCTAGTAAGAGGTTTGGAAGAAACAAATTTTGAAGTTACACTACCTTCAGATATTTCAGACTCTTCTAGAGATAATGAGAATCCTTTCAATTTATGAATTAAATCTTGAACTTCGGGAGACTCAGGATGTTGATTGTCTGAATGTTTTTAAGATTTTGGTAGTGGGTGTCTGAATATTTTCTGCAATTTCTTCTCTAGGATTTTGAATTTCAGAAGAAATTGAAGAAGTTAATGAGGGTGTTCTGCTCTCAGAATGGCTTGTGGATAAATATTTACTTGCCATTCATAGCTCATGTCCTCCTTCTAGCGCCAAAAATGTTGAAACCTGGAAAATCTCTGCTTCAAACATCGGGGAAAACCACCCGGTCGGGAACTTAAGACAACTCCTTTTCCGTTTGGTATGGTGGCTCCGACTGGATTTAAAGGACCAGTTTCCTTATAACTAAATGGATTGGTTTGGATGGGTGGAAATGGGACTTAATTAACTGAAATAAAACTATCTAATTTAAACTAAATACTGATAAAGAAATTCTAACACTAACCCGGGTAATTATATGTGAATACAACTTAAGATTGTTCCAATTTAACAATAACCATGAAAATGTATTATTATTTAAATTGAAATATGTAGAAACAAATAAAGATAACTCTGTTTAAGAAATTAAACAGAGTTGTATTAGCATATTGCATTCATCATTGTATACCATCTATATATACTTATGAAAGATAACGTTTCAATTATACTCGGAAATGATATATAAAAAGAAACGTTGTGAAAACCAAATATATATATAAATGATAGCAAATTTTAAAGCGAATATCATAAGACAAAAGAAATCAACAGTGAATAGATAGAAATACCTTATTCATCTTGAAGACTTTCAAATGAAATCTGATACTCTAATCCAGTAACTCTGATGCAAAATCAAATTCCAAGGTACATAAATGCAACACTTCAAAGATAATTCCGCATGAAAATCACCAGATGTGATCCTTTTTAAAAATATATAAGACAATGGAGTACAGAAATGCAATCTCCAAGTCAAAAAATATTAAGATCCAGGACCCTTCTCTAAATGCATGAAAAGGGTTTAAATACTACTTAGCTAAATCTAAAAATAGTCTTATTACAAAAATTAAGGATTCGGTTCAATGACCGTCCTTTTCCTAGGCTAAAATACAGTAAAATTAAAACTAAATCTAACTATCTATGAACTTGATCTTTAAACTTGCAGGTATCTAGCATAGTTTTGAGAATTCAACTGTCCTGAAAAGACAGAGTTGGCAAGCATAGGCGCAATCTTCTCTGTAGCATTGATGATACAATTAAGTGCGCTGTGCTGACTGTGTGGCTTCACTAAGTACGCCCAGTATGAGTCCCAATTTAATCTTGTCAGCCCTTGAATTGATTTTACTCTTTCTTCTGCCTTTTGCCTCCATTCTGTTTGCAACTGATGGGCATGTGGGAGATATCCTGGAACAGTTTCTGGAATCAAGTTAGCTTTGTGTAAATTATCATTTACACAATCAGTGAGAGTGTTTGCCGCTGTAGCTGCCTCTTCTGCTGCCTTTTCTTTGTGCATTTTCCTTTATTTGAGCTTATTGCTCTGTTATTAATTTTGCAATTTCATCTTGATTTTGCTTCACCATTTTCTCATATCATACTTTAGCCAAAGTAGTTTCTTTTTTATCGATTTGACCTTTCGCAGTAATTTTTCTCTGTGCCGAACACGCTCCACATATTTTTCCTTACTCGGCATGAAGTGCCTTGAATTTGGTCAATGTTTCCTCATTTTGTCTTACAGTTATTTCAAGTCTTCTTCAACTCCCGACTTTTCTCAAGAAGAGCTTTATGTTTCTCTGAGAACTTTTGACCTCCAACAGCTTCTTCAATAACTTCTAAAAGCTCTATAGAGGATAATTTTGGCAAACTTACATACCTTATCTTGTGGTAGAAACTGTGTCAATTTTCCCACTTGGATATTTGAACTTGTGAACAGCGTCTAAAACATCCTTTTTTGGTACTGTCCACCTGTGTTTGTTTTTCTTCAATGGCTCATCTCTTTTGGTCCATTCCTGTGTGCATTCTGACAAATTCGCATGTTCTCTGGCAAATTCTTTCATAAATTGCTTATTATAAGGCGCATGAGGTTCCGGCAACTTATACATCAGCCTCATGTCTTTCGTGGTGAACGACCCGATTAGCTCTTTAGATGGAGTTATAAATTGCCTTTCTGAAATATCAGTGCTGTCCAGCACCCATTTCACCATGTCCGTATATGGGAGAATCCTTGGCCTTGCCGCTATCCTATGCAGAAATGAACAAGCCAGTTCTTTGAGGGTTGCTTCAGATGTATTACTAGAACCTGCTGTAGCCACAACTTTCATCACCACAGGATTTTCTTCTTCTAATAAATTATACATTCCTTCCCAAGTGGATATACCGGCATCCTTATTGCAAGCGGTGTCTGCATACAGTGAAGCCATTTCTCTGTTTTCAGAATTCGAGCTCTTCTCCTTCTTACCCATAGTGTTTGGTGAAAGCTTTGTATAGACGTTTGCTCCTTCGTGCCTGCGTTTTACGAGTTAAATGAGAGTAATGGCATGAGAAAGGTGATGAGACTGTTTTAAATGCGAAGGCGGATGAAATATATTATTTTAATCGTGAAACGACTTTCAATCAAAACAAAATCTCATTTACCATTAATTGTCAATCCAATCATTTAATCTAATCATTAAAGCGCATAACAGATTTGATATATGGGAAGATTGCCTTTGGACAACGCGCCTACATGAATCTGTGACATTGCGATCTGCGATTTGCTGCGCAATATCGCAATATCGCAATGTCGCAATATCGCAATATCGCAAAATGAAGCCATCGCAGTTATGTAAAATAGCGCAAAAGTGGAAATTGCGCAATAGCGCAAAAGCGCATATCGCAAATCTCGCAAAAGCGCAAAATTAAAAATAGCGCAAAAGGTATTCATTAATCACTTTTGTTTTCTGCGCTATGCGATCTGCGATCAATACGTTTATTGTATAGGCTTTTGGGGTCGCATTATCGCAAAAGCGCAAAAGCGCAAAATCGCATTTTCAGTTTTATAAAAGATATATATCATTTTGCGATGGGTGCGGTATTTTATTTAAAGAACAATTTTATTGTAATCTATCATAAACTTAAGTGTTTCTTAATGTTCTTTCTAAGGGATTTCTCTAAGTTTATGATAGAAAGTTTTATTTGAAAAAGGAAAACAAATCCTAATTGATTTTTTGGATTTTTTAACTAAGGGTCCCCATTTATTTAGTATTATTACTAATATTAAATAAAAGGGGGGTTGTTGTTGGTCACAACAATTGGCGATTCACTGAAAGAAACAGTTATCTCTGAAAAAATAAAATGAACATTCTATCTTTAGTAAGTAAAGGTTTTTAAAGATAATGAAAACTATCTTAGGATAATTCAAATAAAATGTAACTATGAAAAAGAAAATAAAAATCATTTCATAATTTCTTTCTAATTCCTTAAGAATAAAAACATTTTGGGTTATCTCAAGCTTTGATTGGTGTTAATAATGAAGTAAGTGGATTTCTCCAAGTTTTGGTTTTATAATATACTCTATTGCCATAGGTATTGCCTTTGCTGCCAGCAAACGTTCATAGTCTCGACAGGGTTACCTTTAAACCATTAACCTTTCATTGTCCCATCCAACTAAAATTATGACTTTTTAAAAGATAAATTCATAAGACATATTATCTCATGTTTTTGTCTTTTACTTATTTTTTATTTTAAGAGCCATTGTCCTGGTTTGGTAGCCAGTTAATAACAATGCCATTCACTAGTTATAATTAAACTGAACAAGCTGGCTCGTGATGAGACCCCTTGTCTTATATTTATAAGCCATTACCATGTTTTGGTATGCAGTATTGGTAATGTCAGTTTTATTACTCCTTATGAACATGGTAAGTCGGCTCATAATGAGACCTCTTATCTCTTTAAATTTTCAAATTTCTTAGAATTACATTCTAAAAAATCACAACTTAAATGGATGGGGTGAAATAGTTTTATCCTTAAGAATCAATGGATGACAATTTTCAGAGTTTTTTGAGTTCCTAAACTTTGAAAAAATATTTACTTTGATAGATAACCTTTCTCTGCTTAATAAACTTATGATGATTTACATTCTTCTCAAGTTTTCAAAAGATCATGCAAATGATTGAAATAATCTTTCAAAGTTTAACATCTTATTTTAAACTATTCAAAAACTGTGATCATTACTTTAAAAATTCTTATTTACACAAAATAAATATTTATAATATTCTTCCGAAGAAATTTTCTTAAATAGTAAAAATTCAATCAGAGACTCATTAACAACCTTTATTTGCAAAAAAAAAAACAATCAAAATTCTGCAGAAAGGAATATGTACAGTTTAAGAAGGGGTTACCTCCTTATGAAAAGAATTTCTTCAAGATAAGCCCATTTACAGGAAGAGATTCTCTCTTACCTATTACATCTTGGAGTATGAATGTATTTGAGCTTATCTTCTCAACGATCTGAAATGGTCCAAGCCACATTTTCTGAAATTTGGTATGTTTACCTTTTTCTTCGTGTGCTTTATCCCATTTCAGAACAAGATCACCAATTGACAAAATTTTTGAGCCAGTAGAACTTGCATCAAAAGAAGATTTTACAAGTTGTTGATGTTTTTCATGAGTAATTTTTGCTTTGTCCCTATCTTCTTCTAGTTTAAGGATTTGATCATATCTCAATTGAATGGATGAAGAAGGATTTTCTTCAATAAATTGCACTAGGGCTAATGATGGAAGAGTTAAATTTGATGGTATCACAGCTTCTTTTCCATAAACCAGATTGAAAGGTGAAGTACCTATTGAAGCTTTTTCAATGATACGATCAGCCCATAATGCAAAGATTAAAGATTTGTGCCAATTCTTTTGATTTTGATCAACGGTTATTTTAATGATTTTGATAAGGTTTTTGTTAGTGGATTCAGCCAAACCATTACCTTGTGGATAATAATTTGCTGAATATTTTAATTTAAAACCTCTTTTGACTGCAAATTCTATTAAACTATTTCCATAGAAGTAAGATGCATTATCAAAGACTAGAGCGTTAGGTACACCAAACTTGGTTATGATGAATTGATCTATGAAATCAATAATTGCATCAGAATTGGCTACCTTCAACGGGATTGCCTCTACCCATTTTGTAAAGTAATCAGTTGCAGTAAGGATGTACTTGTACTGTTTGGAAGAATGAGGTACTATCTCACCAATAATGTCAAGCCCCCATTGTTCGAATGGTTGCTCAATAGTTACTGGTTGCAAAGGAAAAGTTGGTTTCCTTTGTCTTCCACTTGTAGTTTGACAAATTTGGCACTTTCTTACATAATCATGCGTATCTTTAAAAAGGGTAGGCCAGTAATAACCAGCACGAATTATTTTGTGAGCCGTGGTATCACCTCCAAAATGACCTCCTGCTGGTCCATCATGCAATTCCTGCAAAACCTTTTCAGCTTCAGTCTTTTCCAAACATCTTAATAAAATTGAATCATAATTTTTCTAAATAACACATTATCAATGATCTGGTATTTAATAGCCTTCAACCTTAAAGCGCGTTTACTCTTATAGCTGAGATTAGAAGGAGCATGCCAATTTTTCAAGTAATAGATAAGATCAGCATACTGAGATCCAGAATTTGTAACACTTATCTGACTTACTTGAATATCTTGATTTGCATCTTGATCTTCTGGTATATTATGAGCTCCTGCCAATAATCTGCAAAATCCCTTGTCCTCTAACAATCTTAGCTGGTTTAATATCAATATCATACTCTTGCAAGGCTGTTACCCAGTTAGCTCTCTTTTCTCCTACTTCTTTTTGAGTTAATAATTGCCTCACTGCAGAGAATGGGACAATGATTTTTGTATGTGTTTTCAAGAGAAAAGGTCTGAAATGTTTGATTGATTTAAACACAACAAAGTCTTGTTTTTCAACATACGAATTTTTAGCTCGACTCCTTGTGATTTGAACTAAAGAAATTGGTGCTTGATTTCTTGATCATTGGTTATGTTAAGCAGTACATGGGATGTTTAGGTAGCTCGCAAGTATACAAGTAAAATCTTTAGAAAAATCCGGGGTATTCAATGCTGGTGCATTAATGATCGCTTGTTTGATTGCCTCAAAAGCTTCTTTTTCTTTATGCGTCCATTTTAATATTGAATTCTTCTTGATCATATTTTGCATAGGTAAAACAATAAAAGAAAAATCAGGAATAAATCTTTTAACAAAATTGATCTGTCCAGGAAATGATTGCATGGATTTTTTGTTATGAGGTAAAGAAATATCAGAAATTTCTTTCACTCTATCTGGATCAATATATATACCATCTTTTGACACAACAAATCATTTTAAGGTTTTCCTTCATCTAAAGCAAAGAAATATTTCTTCGGATATAAGGAAATACCAAACCTTCTACATCTTTCAAATATTTGTTTTAAATCATGTAGATGATTGGCTCTTTTTTTTTAAAATAATGTTATGTCATCAAGATAAACGACAATCGATCTATTGATCAGACCTTTAAATGCTATGTCCATGGCTCTTTGAAAAGTTGCTCTTGCATTTATTAGACCAAAAGGCGTTTTCTGAGAAGCATAAGTTCCCTATTTTGTTCTGAAAGTTGTTTTCAATCTGTCATCTGGATGAACTAAAACTTGATTATAGCCCGAAAATCCATCAAGAAAGGACATAAGTTCAGAACCAGCTACCTTTTGAAGTATTTGTTCCATGGTTGGCAATGGGAAATTGTCTTTTAAACATGCCTTGTTTAAATTTCTGAAATCAATACAGATTCTTATATCACCATTCTTCTTCCTGACAGGTACCATATTGGAAACCCAATTGGAGTGTCTGACCGGAAAAATGATTTTGGTTTTTAAAAGTTTATTAAGTTCTAATTTGATTTGACTTTCGAGATTTGGATGAATCTTTCTCAACTTCTGTTGAACAGGTTTAATATCAGGAAGCATTGGAATTGTGTGTTGAATAACCGAAGTATCATACGTTTTTAAATCATCATAATTCCAAGCAAAAACATTTTTATATTTGTTCAAGAGTTTAATGAAAGCATTCCTTTCCTCTGGTGTTAAATTGATTCCTAAATTAACGTTTTGAAGTTTAGAATCAGAACCAAGATTTACTAATTCAAACTTCAAAGTGGAACTTTGAAGTTTAGCATTAGTGACTTTCTTGAATCTGTCTTTAATATCATATAAATCCTCTAATTTAACAACAGATTTTGGAATGGGATTTTCATTACCTTTTGAAGAAATTTGTAAATCATGATCATTCTCATCAATAATTTGCTCATCATATGATTTCTCTGAAGTCATGAAATTTAAAATATCTTGATCATGATAGAAAACTCTCCAATTTGTGACATTATCGGGGACAAATGGGCGAAAAATCAATTCTACGAAAAACCTATCAGGATTGCAATCTTCAGCAGGAAGGAGTTTAGATGCAACATTAGCTAACAAGTCGGCTAATGTATTTTGATTCCTAGGAATGGGAGAAATATTGAATGCTAAAAAATGAGTGGTAAGATCTTGTACTAGGTTTTGATAGTGTTTAAGATGTCCTGAAAGGCAATGAATAGTATTCCTAACTTGTTTTATGACAATTTCGGAATCACCAAAGACTTTCAAGTATTTAACATCTAACCCTATAGCTTTATAAATTCCTTGAACCAAGCCTTCATATTCTGCGGTATTGTTAGTACACTCAAATTCTAGCCTACATGACAGCATGGTTTTCTCTCCATCTGGATCAATTAAAATGCATCCTGCTCCAGCTCCATCACTAGACTTTGATCCATCAAAATATAACGACTAAAATAAAGATTTATCTATTGACTTATCTACAATTACATCAGAAGTATTTACAATTCTGGAAGAATCGGATTGTGAAAAATTTTCTATTTGAGAAACAAAAGTATTTACAGAAAAAGGTGATTGGGGTGCTTCGAAGTTTCCAAGAAATGATTCAGCAGAATAACCTCCAAGAATATTGTTGTTGAATGCCACAGGCTCATTAGGTTGTTCGAATTCAGTGACAGTGTGCGTCATATGTTTTTCTCATTCAATTTTAATTTGATTTGGTTTCCCTTTTGTAGGGAAGCCACATATGCGAATAATCAGTTGAGATATAACCATAAAGTTTCGCAGACCAGTCCCTGCTCAAGATTAATCCATAGAATTCAGGAATATCAGCAATCAAAATATCAATTCTTTTGACAATCTTAGGATCAGAGGCTAATCTGATAGTAACTGAATTGATTTCTCCTACAACTTGAACTTTAGAGAAATCCAATTGAATGATATGAACTATTGATTTATGTGGTTCGATATTCAATTTAGCACAGACAGAAGTAGGCATTATATTGGAGGAAGTTTCAGAATCAATCAAACAATTGTGCAGATTTTTATTGCACATCTCATAAGTCAAAAGAAAAGGAGGAGTTTGAGAATTTGACTTTTCTCCAATGAGCACAGTATCAGTAGCATCTACCTTATCTGGTGGCTTACCAGCTCCTCTCGCTGCTTTTGCAACTACACCGCTTGGTAAAGGAGCAATTGGTGTAGCGTTTAATTCTTTCAATAACAACTTTTGCTGGTGTTTTAGTTTGCTGAGTTCATGTAAGGAAATGTTAGCTTTGATCTTTTTCCTGTCCTCTACAATGTTGTATTCCATAGGATCTGACACTACTAAATTTTTCGCTGTTGATGTAGGAGGATTAGAAGAGGATGGCTGATTTTGAGTAGGTAATGGAGAAGTTTTCTTTACAGGGAATTTTTCTTTGGTACTTGGAGTTGTAATTTTATTTTTAGGAACTGTTTGCACTGGTTCCGATATAGATTTACTCCTAGTACTTACAGGCATAGCTTCTTCACTATCAGAATTAGGGAGAATAAAATCCCACATTCCATTCAATTCAGCTATTTCTTCATTTTCATTTTCCTCATCTGATACTAGAGATGTATCTTCTTCTTCCTCCTCTTCCTCTGATTCTGCATTAGAGATTGAATTAGGAGGTTTAGATTCAACTTGGTTTCTTCTGAAATTTCTGAATGGTTTCTTGGTAGAATTTTCAGCTACTTGTTTTTTAATTTCAACCATTTCATTTGACATGGTTTTAAGAACTTTCTGTAAACCTTCCATGTCGTATGTGTCTTTGGTCTTTTTCTTTGAATCATCTTTGAAGCTGACTTTCTTTGATTTCCTTTCCTCGATAGCATTTTTCTTTTCCAGAGAAGTAATTCGTTTTTCTACTGCAATAGCTTCTTTCATATTCTCAGCTAACGTAGGCTTTGCAGCTCTGTCTACAAAAATTGCTATGTTTGAGGGTAAGGCAATTATGTACCATTCAATTCTGACTTTTTCACTGGGTTGTGAATCTGTGTGAATTTTGTTCAAGAGTTTGGTGAATCTAGCGTTGAATTCTTTAATGGGTTCCTTGGGTTCTATCTTCAAATTTGAGAGGTCATTGAGTAAAGTTGCTATTGATCGGTCATCTCCAAATTTGGTTAAAAAATGATCTGCAAAAATGTCCCAACTTGTTATGGATCCTGATGGTAATGAAAATTACCATGATCCTGCTACTCCCTGAAGAGTATAAGGGAATAGTCTAACTACAACATCTTCATGTGTGACTCCATTCAAATTAATAGCCAGCATAAAGTTATTGATATGTTCTTCAGCTTGAATGTTAAGATCTGGACTAAACTTTGGAAGCCATTTTCCAGGATTGTCTGGTAAATCATGTAAAGGTGCAGCCATGTTGACTGCCCCTGGAGTAGCCCATGGTCTAGCCATTATTGGAACAACTATTGGAGGGGTAGTAGAAATTGGTGGTGTTTGAATAGAAGTGGTTGGAATAGATGATGTTGAGATTGATGATGATTGAGCGGATGATGTTTGTGGAGATGATGATTGAGGAGATGATGTGGAAACAACTGTACTTTGTTGAGAAGGGATTTCGGAAACAGGTATTTGAATATTAGATGTTGAACTTATATCACTTACTGATTCCGATTGAGTTTTTCTTGTCTTGACTCTACTAAGTAAAGGGAATTCTTTCGGAGAAATGCCAAGTTTTTCACTTTGAAGCCTAGTAAGAGGTTTCGAAGAAACAAATTTTGAAGTTACACTACCTTCAGATATTTCAGACTCTTTTAGAGATAATGAGAATCCTTTCAATTTATGAATTAAATCTTGAACTTTGGGAGACTCGGGATGTTGATTGTCTGAATGTTTTGAGATTTTGGTAGTGGGTGTCTGAATATTTTCTGCAATTTCTTCTCTAGGATTTTGAATTTCAGAAGAAATTGAAGAAGTTAATGAGGGTGTTTTGCTCTCGGAATGGCTTGTGGATAAAGATTTACTTGCCATTCATAGCTCAGGCCCTCCTTCTAGCGCCAAAAATGTTGAAGCCTAGAAAATATCTGCTTCAAACATCGGGGAAAACCACCCGGTCGGGACCTTAAGACAGCTCCTTTTTCGTTTGGTATGGTGGCTCCGACTGGATTTAAAGGACCAGTTTCCTTATAACTAAATGGATTGGTTTGGATGGGTGGAAATGGGACTAGATTAACTGAAATAAAACTATCTAATTTAAACTAAATACTGGTAAAGAAATTCTAACACTAACCCGGGTAATTATATGTGAATACAACTTAAGATTGTTTCAATTTAACAATAACCATGAAAATGTATTATTATTTAAATTGAAATGTGCAGAAACAAATAAAGATAACTCTGTTTAAGAAATTAAACAGAGTTGTATTAGCATATTGCATTCATCATTGTATACCATCTATATATAATTATGAAAGATAACGTTTCAATTATACTCAGAAATGATATATAAAAGGAAGCGTTGTGAAAACAAATATATATAAATGATAGCAATTTTAAAGCGAATATCATAAGACAAAAGAAATCAACAATGAAAGGATAGAAATACCTTATTCATATTGAAGACTTTCAAATGCAATGTGATATTCTAATCCAGTAACTCTATGCTAAATCAAATTCCAAGGTA
The DNA here is from genome assembly GCA_034641835.2 of Pinus albicaulis. NCBI lineage: Eukaryota > Viridiplantae > Streptophyta > Pinopsida > Pinales > Pinaceae > Pinus > Pinus albicaulis. Next base: position 1,073,421,720 of record CM076574.1, read on the forward strand.
CAGAAATGCAACACTTCAAAGATAATTCAGCATGAAAATCACCAGATGTGATCCTTTTTAAAAATATATAAGACAATGGAGTACAGAAATGCAATCTCCAAGTCAAAAATATTAAGATCCAGGACCCCTCTCTAAATGCATGAGAAGGGTTTAAATACTACTTAGCTAAATCTAAAAATATTCTTATTACAAAAATTAAGGATTCGGTTCAATGACCGTCCTTTTCCTAGGCTAAAATACAGTAAAATTAAAACTAAATCTAACTATCTATGAACTTGTTCTTTAAACTTGCAGGCATCTAGCATAGTTTTGAGAAGATGCGGTTGACCGACTTCAGAATTCAACCGTCCTGAAAAGACAGAGTCGACAAGCGTAGGAGAAATCTTCTCTGTAGCATTGATGATACAATTAAGCGCACTGTGCTGACTGTGTGGCTTCACCAAGTATATCCAGTATGAGTCCCAATTCAATCTTGTTAGCCCTTGGATAGATTTTGCTCTTTCTTCTGCCTTTTGCCTCCATTCTGTTTGTAGTTGATTTTCCTGTGGGAGATATCCTGGAACAGTTTCAGCAATCAAATTAGCTTTGTGTAAATTGTCATTTACACAATCAGTAAGAATGTTTTCCACTGTAGCCGCCTCCTCTGCTACCTTTTCTGCCCTTCTGATTTGTGCATTTTCCTTTATTTGAGCTTATTGCTCTGTTATTAATTTTGCAATTTTATCTTGATTTTGCTTCGCCATTTTCTCATATCATACTTTAGCCAAAGTAGTTTCGTTTTTATCGATTTGACCTTTCGCAGTAATTTTCCTCTGTGCCGAACACGCTCCACATCTTTTTCCTTACTCAGCATGAAGTGCCTTGAATTTGGTCAATGTTTCCTCATTTTGTCTTACAGTTATTTCAAGTCTTCTTCAACTCCCGACTTTTCTCAAGAAGAGCTTTATGTTTCTCTGAGAACTTTTGACCTCCAACAGCTTCTTCAGTAACTTCTAAAAGCTCTATGGAGGATAAATTTTGGCAAACTTACATACCTTATCTTGTGGTAGAAACTGTGTTAATTTTCCCACTTGGATATTTGAACTTGTGAACAGCGTCTAAAACATCCTTTTTTGGTACTGTCCACCCGTGTTTATTTTTCTTCAATGGCTCATCTCTTTTGGTCCATTCTTGTGTGCATTCTGACAAATTTGCATGTTCTCTGGCAAATTCTTTCATAACTTGCTTATTATAAGGCGCATGAGGTTCCGGCAACTTATACATCAGCCTCACGTCTTCCGTGGAGAATGACCTGATTAGCTCTTCAGATGGAGTTTTAAATTTCCTGTCTGAAATATCAGTGCTGTCCAATACCCATTTTACCATGTCCGTATATGGGAGAATCCTTGGTCTTGCCGCTATCCTATGCAGAAATGAACAAGCCAGTTCTCTAAGGGTTGCCTCAGACGTATTATTGGAACCTGCTGTAGCTACAACTTTCATCACCACAGGATTTTCTTCCTCTAACAGATTATACATTCCTTCCCAAGTGGATATACCGGCATCCTTATTACAAGCGGTGTCTGCATACAGCGCAGCCATTTCTTTGTTTTCAGAACTCGAGCTCTTCTCCTTCTTACCCATAGTGTTTAGTGAAAGCTTTGTATAGACGTTTGCTCCTTCGTGCCTGCGTTTTACAAGTAAATGAGAGTAATGGCATAAGAAAGGTGATGAGACTGTTTTAAATGTGAAAGCAGATGAAATATAATATTTTAATCGTGAAACGACTTTCAATCCAAACACAATCTCATTTACCATTAATTTTCAATCCAATCATTTAATTTAATCATTAAAGCGCATAACAGATTTGATATATGGGAAGATTGCCTTTGGACAATGCGCCTACATGAATCTGCGACATTGCGATCTGCGATTTACTGCGCAATATCGCAATGTCACAAAATGAAGCCATCGCAGTTATGTAATATAGCGCAAAAGTGGAAATTGTGCAATAGCGCAAAAGCGCACATCGCAAATCTCGCAAAAGCGCAAAATTGAAAATAGCGCAAGAAGTATTCATTAATCACTTCTGTTTTCTGCGCTATGCGATCTGCGACCAATATGTTTATTGTATAGGCTTTTGGGTCGCATTATCTCAAAAGCGCAAAATTGCATTTTCAGTTTTATAAAATATATATATCATTTTGCTATGGATGCGCTATTTTGTTTAAAGAGAAATTTTATTGTAATCTATCATAAACTTAAGTGTTTCTTAATGTTATTTCTAAGGGATTTCTATAAGTTTATGATAGAAAGTTTTATTTGAAAAGGAAAACAAATCCTAATTGATTTTTTGGATTTTTTAACTAAGGGTCCCCATTTATTTAGTATTATTACTAATATTAAATAAAAGGGGGGTTGTTGCTGGTCACAACAGATTCATGGCCTCGCATTGTTATTGTTACCTTGGGAAATAGGTTGTAAAAGATACCAGAGGTACCACCACCTACCACTATCTCTTTGGTTAGTGCAAAACAATGCAGTAAACTCATTTTCCAAACCAAGAAATTTGTTTTCATGAGGATCCACCCCCAGGGTAAGAAGAAGACTGTGCCCACGACCACCAGACATGGCTCCTCTACAAGACAAAAACAAATGGACAAGGTTGTGGAGGAGTACGGGGACATTTTCCCCTCACCTAGAGGGGTGCCTCTGCACTATAAGGTCAAGCACCCCATTGGTCTAACCCGAGGTGAGCCACTACCCAATGGACCGATATATTGGCGCTCTGTTCTGGAGAACAATGAAATCAAGAGGAAAATTCAGGAGTTGCTGTAGAAAGGTCACATTCGGCCAAGTTCATTTTCCTGTGGGAGCTCGATCGTGTTAGTATAGAAGAAGGATGGGACTTGGAGACTATATATTGAATATCAGGCGCTGAACAAGAACACTGTCTGGAATAGGTACCCGATCCCATGGATTGATGACCTTCTAGACCAACTCAAAGGGGCGAAATATTTCAGCAAGATTGACTTGAAATTTGGGTATCACCAGGTACCCATCGAACCCTCCAATGTGTGGAATACTTCTTTCAAAGCCAAGGAGGGCCTTTTCAAATGGTTGGTCATGCCTTTCGGGTTGAAAAATGCTCCCAAAGCCTTCATGAGGTTGATGGATGACATCTTAAGGCCATTCACCAACTCATTTGTAGTATTGTAATTGGATGACATTTTGATCTTCAGCCAGACTTGGGAAGAGCACCTCCACCACATCCAACAAGTCCTCCAAACACTACGGCAACACAAGTTGTATGCCAATTTGGAGAAGTGCACTTTTGGCATGACCCAGGTTCAATATCTGGGATACATTGTTCATGAAAGGGGGGTGCATGTGGATCCAACCAAGATCCAAGTAATTCGAGATTGGCCAGCCCCAACCACTCTAATAGAGCTTCGCAACTCTCTGGTTCTTGCCAATTTCTACCACCAGTTTGTGTTTGGATTCTCTCATATCACTTGGCCCTTCAGTCAAGTCACCAAGGGAGGACCGAGAGAAAAATTATTTTGGTCAGAATCTCAAAAAAATGCGTTCATAGAATTGAAACATCGCCTCCGTTATACCCCAGTGCTCACATTACTAGACTTGCTACAACCATTTGAGATCGAGACACATACCTCTGACTATGCTATTGGGGCAGTTCTTACTCAACAAGGGCATCCAGTGGCATATCACAATGAGACATTGTCTTACACAATTCACAAGTATCCCACATATGACAAATAGATGTATTCCATTGTGAAAGCTTGTCGACAATGGAAGCATTACAATTTGGGGAAGGAAAAAATCATCCACACAGGCCACCAACCCCTGCAATTCATACAGACACAAAGGAAGTTGCAGAACGATCACCATTAGAAGTGGTCCACATATCTACAACAGTTTCATTTGAACATAAAGTACAAGAAGGGTAGCACTAGTAATGTTGCATACTACCTCAGCGGACCACCGATCGTGGCACTAACCACCATTCTCAAATATTGTGGGCACGAGACTTCTGATTGGCCACTTCTCTACAAGAGCGATATAGAATTCGGCCACACATACAAGGCACTCTTGGGGGGTACGCATGTTCCAAATTTTCACCTCCAAGATGTATTGTTATGTCACCTTGGACACCTTTGTGTTTCTTCAAGTGAGCGTGCAAAGATGATATGGGAAGCAAACTACAGTCAAGTCACTGGGCATTTTGATGTCAAGAAAACAGTGGCAATACTGTAGAAGTATTTCTATTGGTTGATCCTTCGACAGGATGTCGGGAAGTACATCATATCCTACACTTCTTGCGCCATTTCCAAACCGACCATAAAAAATCAAGGCCTCTATACTCTGCTACCTACCCCTAGTTGACATTGGGAATCCATCTCCATGGATTACATGTCAGGCCTTCCTGCTACTGAGCATGGAAACGACTGTGTTTTCGTGGTCGTCGACAGATTCTCGAAGATGACCATTATGGCGGCCTGCAAGAAGAATATCATAGCAGAAGCCACTACTAGAGTGTGGGTGCACTTTGGTATCCCACAATCTATCATATCAAATCATGATAGCAGGATCCTCAGCACATTTTGGTCCAGCCTCTAGTCAATGTTGGACACCAAGCTCACCGAGTCCACAGCTTTCCATCCCCAAAATGATTGCCAAATAGAGGTCGTCAACAGGATGATTGTACACATTCTGCGCATGTATAATTCAAAGCATCCACGCACATGGGATGAGAGCCTCCATGATGTACAAAATAGTTATAATCGGGCTCTCCATAGCTCAACCGACCACAGCCCTTTTCAGGTGGGCTTGGGATTCTAGCCACTATGTCCCATTGATGTAGCCATGCCATTTGCGGCTACTCAGGCCGATTTGGCTCATGGTCTGAATCTAACAAAGAAAACAGCTTCATTGAGTGCATTTAGCACATCCGCCAACAAGTTCATGACATATTGGATAGAGCCAATGCTAAGTACAAGCAACGACATGATCAACATGAGGTACCACACAACTTCTAGGTGGGCAACAAAGTGTGGCTACATTTGCAGAAGGAGCGCCTCATTAGACCCCACCGCAAGATTTTCCCGCTCCAATATGAGTCGTAAACCATCACCAAGGCGGTATGGAACAATGCTTTCAAGCTCAGTATAACACCATTCCTTGGTCTGCACCCAATATTCAATGTGGACCGCCTTCGTCCTTACTTCCCACCTCTACTGGACACCTCTGACCTTGCAGAACAACTCACAACAACAGAGTTAAACCCAGACTGCATGGAACAGGCCACCATAGATTGTATCATGGACATACAAATAAATAAGACTCACCAACATAAGATCCAACTGCATCGGGTTGTAAAAGCTAGCTAACTTCTACACCAAGGCAAGTGGTTCACCAGGGACGAAGTTTAGCAGAAGTTTTCTCATCTCATGGAGGAACTCAACGCAATGGGGACCATTGCTTCCTCAGGGGTGAGGAATGATCCAGGTGGATATTGGTGGCCACCCACCTCTTCCACTTGGGACCCAACCATTGTCTCTTTCATATTTTTAGTTTCGGCACAACACTTTTTTTGGCAGTTTTTCAGGTCCTGAACTTCCGAAGCCGTTTTGAGGCCCTAAACGACATTTTTTGGGAAAACTGAGAGCGACATGAACTATATTTCTCCCATCAAAATTTGTATTCCTTGGATAGATATTTCTAATGAGGTATGGTGCACATCAAACTAAGATCATATGCCAAAGTTACGTCCACAGGAAGTTGAAACACCAAATTACCTAAACGGGGTCCATAGTGTTAGCTCCCCGTAATTTGCAAGATTGGCAAAGTCAAACTGCGGAGAGAACACTATTTCAACCACTTTGGGATTCTAGGATCTAGCCCTCCTGAATCTGGAGAGGGATCTCTCCAATAAGTGCAAATATTGATTTATCTTTAAAGGCTTTTTGGGTAATGATATTAGGCTAGTTATGAAGACCAAGGGTTTTTGTTTGTTTTGGATGGTTGAGCATGATTATTATTTGGGTGGAAAGTTCTAAATGGAAAGAGTTTCAAATGTGTGAAGTTGCATGCAATCAGAACAAGTTTTGGCTAAAAGATAGATATAACGTTGGTTTTTAGTCCATTGGGCTATGGAGTCATAATAGGGTTTAATTGAAACAACAAGGTTCAAGAGTGGTCCATGGGGCAAGTCATCTATGTCTAAGGATATCTTTAAAGTTGATTTTATGGAATGAAATGATACAACAAGAAGGGGAATTTAAACAAATGAAGAACAAAGAGTAACAAAAGATCAGGTAAGTATTTTGAAACTATTCTGCTTTTGGCATAGACTTAAGAAAGACATAAAAGTAATCTAAGATCTAGTAAGTACTTTGAAACTAGCCAGCTTTTGATACACTTTCAATAGAAAACATATTAAACACAAGGGAAAACACATATGATAACAAAGAAAAGTCTAAGATCAGGTAAGGACTTTGAACCTAGCCTACTTTCAACACATTCTTAGGGAAACTTTCAGACAATCTTTGGGGATAAAAATAAAGGACAGGGCTAACCATAACTTCCTTAGTTCATCTCTACTTAACGTGAACTGAAAATAACATTCAGGAACAACATTTAGCCTAGACAGTAGGACGAGGGAACGCCAGCATTCCTAACTTCTTAAACTGAATCAAATCATTTCTAAACAACACAAATTGAAAGAAAACATGTAGATAAAGCTTATCAGTCAGAGAAGGGTACTAATATACGGTAAATCCTAACTCTATGCTTGCTGTTCTTTATTAGAGAAAGATGGGCAAAGTGAAAACATAAATAAAATGATGATTTACAATAAGAAATAACATCATCGTTGACATAGACCAGGATCCCATAAATCAGCTTGTATTGATGCTTCAGACTAGTTACAATCTTCAAGTCCAATGTTTCAGTTCAGAAATCATCTTCACTTCTCAGCCTAACTATTCTATCACAAACAGAGCTTCAAGAGCCTTTGAACACTATTTACAGGTATAAAATTCGAGCACCAGTATATTTAAAAGTTCAGCAACCAACCTTTTCTCATCTTCTACAGGAGTATTTATAGAAGAAATGAGGAGGTGGGATCTGATAAAATATCTCCTGGGTCAATTAATATAGACTCTAATACTTCTCGGGCTTTAATGGGCTTGGTGGAGAAGTTTACAGATGTTTTGTCTGTATTAATTATTTTACATTTAAGAAGTAAGCTTGGTGAGAGCTTTTGTTGACTTTAAGGCTCTGTTTCATGTTGTAATAAATCTACTGATATTTTTTCATTAATTTTCTTTGGCAGAATTAACTATTCAGCTGCGTTGACGAAAATATCTTCTTTTCTGATCGTAATTTGGCCTCTGTTGAATGCTTTGAAGCTACAGGTGGCAACCTGGTAGCTGAGAGGAATCAATTAGCTTCTGATGTGGTGGTGGAAGCTCTTTCTGACTGATAAACTTTTGATTTGTCTTTAATTATGATTTAATTCGGAGGATTAGGCTTTTGATTTTCGATCTTAGCTGTAATCCTCCAAAACTGTGAAAACAGTCTTCAATCCTCTGCTCTGTTGTGTCTAATTCTTCAACACTGATACTCTCTGTCTCTTTTAATCTTCACTATGTCTTGTTGATGTGCAGGTGCTACAAAGGGCTCATATGGCATTAATGCCCATGAAGCATTGATGAAAGGTGAAGTTGGGAACCCCGTGGAATGATTTTCTTATGAAATAAACACCCAGAGAGTCGTCACCCTCGAGCTTCATTTTCCTTTTAAATATTTTGAAAAACTTTTTAAACCTGCAAATAACAACAAAATTTTATAAATCCTGCGTTTTATGAGGTAAAACTACTTAGGAGGCCCTAGTTAGGAGCGTGGCCATTGGATGGCAGCATCCAACGGTGGAGATTGCGTGCAAAGATAAAAAAGGGAGGCGGTTAATGAAATGGTGCAAAGGATTAAGTCAGGACCGTTGATCTTGCAGAGATCAACGGTTGAAATAAGACGGTAGAAAAATAAATAAAAAGGGTCACTTTATAGAAAAATGGTGGAAATGTAAAGAAATAAGGTTAAAAAACCTTTGTGAGAGGAAATATGGTTAAAAATTGAATTTGGGGTTTCGGGAGGATCATGGGTCGTCGGATGAGATTAGGCCACAAGATCAACGGCGGAGATTGCTCATCAAAAAACCCTTTGGAAGAGGTGGAGGGTGATAATGTAAAGCGAAAATTATTTGGGATCATTGATCTGCAGAAATCGACGGTCGAGGAGGAACGCGATACAATATAGTGCAAAGGGGATAGGTGGTTTTCGAGGGCAAAACAGTTGTTTTCACGTAAGAAAAGGCGGGTAGGCGGTATTGAATTTTTGAATGTGATATGCGTTATGAGGCAACACGTGTCTTTTGAAAACATCCTATATCGCGTATTTTTTTAGAATTAACCTCTGTGCTTAAACTTACGCAAAAATGCGCTTGAACTGTTAGATCTGGGGTCTCAGATCTGACGGCAGAGAGCGAGCGCGAAATTGGATAGATGTGCGGGTAGAAGCGAGAAGGGCGGTTTTATTATAGACTGTCTGATCAAGAGATCAACGGCGGAGATTAGATCTAGAAGGAGGGAGGACCCACAGGAGGCAGGCCAGTCAGGGTTAATATGAGCCGTTAGATGTACAAGATCAACGGTCAGGATTCGATCAGGGGTATAAACGAATTAATTCACAGGCAGAGAAAGGGGTTAATATGGGTCGTTGATCTGCAGAGATCAACGACTGAGGTTGGTTGGAAAAACATTATAGAGCGGGGTTGTATGTTTTTAGCCAAAGAGGAGAGATGCATTCTAGAACATCCGATCTAGACACATGGACGGCTCAGATGTAATCGGAGTTTCGCAATCGGTGGGGCAATGGACAGCGAGGGCGCCGAAGTGATTAACTATGGGCCATCGATCTGCAGATCAGATCGACTGTGGAGGATGGATCGGGGGAACGACAATCGGAGGTGGCATAAAATATAACGTGCCCAATGAATTTTGCTGATGCAATACAGTGCTGGCCATTGGATTGGCCTAATGATCAACGGTGGAGAAGGGCTCCAACCAATGGATGAGTGGGACCCTCTATATTATATAAAACCAAAAATTAAATGAAAAACAAAAGTTTTTGTAGTTTGGGGTGGGTTATATATAAGGAATGGCGCCTGGTTGCGGGGCCTATGGTTTACATGGAAAACAAAAGGCCAGGGGCTTATACATAGAAAGGGCCAATCGGGATCAGGCCTTTGGGCTTTTCAATCTACCCATTTTGATTTTCTCTGATGTGATTAGTGCTTTGGGACTTTAACTCTTGGTCTCGGGTGCAGGTTTATATGTAGCGAAACGGAGGGCGGGAATTTATACAAATGGGGCTTAATCGCATCGGAACTTTGATTCGGGGCTTTTCAATCTACCCATTTATATTAAAAAACATTACTCTGACGGGTTTAGACCAAAACTTAGGAAAGTGGGTTTACTGCATTTACAAAGGGAAATATGCATCGGAGATGGGTTTTAAACAATGCTTAGTGCTGAATGTGGGCTATGTGATTATATGAAATAATAATAAGATCAGGGGTTTATAAACAAAGGGCTTAATCGCATCGGAGGTTTTAACATGGCAAATAGACTTGTGCACTCCGATTTCTCCGATGTGATAAGTGCCAAAGGGTTTTAGCGCTTGGTTCTAGCGCCTAGGCATATGGTGGAGAAGTGGTTAAGGACTTAGCCTAAGGGGGCTTAAGCCTGTAATATTAAAAAAAAAATGTATTTTTTATGAAATTTTCAATGTTTTTTTATGGATTTGGGGGTTTCGGCGAAGTTTAAAAGTGAGTTTTAAACTTTGTAAAGAGAATCTTATGAAGGGGAAATGGAGAAAAATGGAAAATAGAGGAATTCCATGGGGAATAGAAGGGGTAAAAAAGGAAGGTTAGTTTGAAGTGAAAGGAAGGGAAAAATGGTGATTTTGCAGCAGTTTGTTCTCATGAAATCGACAGAATTCCAAAGTTTAAATATGGAAACAACAGTGAAGGTTTTAAACAAGGGGCATGATGTCTTCAAGAGTCTTAAAGAGATAAATTTTTTATCAATAAAATTGTTTCTTAAAGGATCCAAAATGTTTTGGCCACCTTTTGATATAACAAATTTTATAAGTGGCCAACAGTGGCTCCACTTGGGGATGGCGCCTTCTTGAAGGCATCAAGAACTTCAGACTTGCATTCTCTGGGAGGCTGAACAGTGCCTTATTCATTGGGCTGTCTTTTCTTACTTGGATGATCTTCTTTCGCTCTGAAATATGTTAGAAGCCATGAAAAACAATGGATTCTCATCAACACAAGCTTTCTACCTACCCAATCCCACTGATCTGACATTTTTTTTTTTTAGAGTGCACTTGGATTGGCAAAATCTTTTTACAACATTTTATTCTTTTGAAAGCATAAAAATAATCTAATTCTACTCCTTATTTCTCCATGAACTCAGATTAAATAGTTGAGTCCATATGCTTCTCTGCCTAATCTACCAATCTATTAGGATTAAACAGTCTAATAGATTTTCAATCTCTAATTTCTAAAACAGAAATTTAAAAGCATACAAGTCAGGATTGAACAGTCTAACTTGATACTAATCTATGGAATAAAAAACAAGCTGCACATAGATATTATTTTGCATAAAATTAAATCAAAATGGAAGGCTTAAGATCTGAAAGTTCAGAGCACTTCCTTCATCTTCTTTCAGCTCTTTTTTTTTAGTTTATTCAGGATGTTTTTTCTTGTTAACTAGTTCATATTTTGAGTTGATTAGAACCATTTTTTCCTCTGTTTTGACTCAGAAATTAAAATATATTGGGAGTCATTCTTCCTTTGGACACTTAAGTTCAGATTTTGAGCATGTTTGAACCTTTAATTTCTATCCTAATCTACCTGCTGATAAGCCAAGATTAAACTGTTTGGAAAATCGAATTCACTAACCTATCAGCAGTCAATTTAAAAATAATTAGTCAAGATTAGGCTGTATGACTAATTATAAGTGTGTTTTTAGGAGTGGCATTTAAGCTTGCACACTTTCAAAATTTATCTCTCTTTTGGTATGGGGTTGTACCTTTATTGTTTTTACAATCTGCTCTCTTTTCTTTCTTCTATTGTTTTTGTATTTTTGTTTTTCTAACTTTGAATGCAATGGTGGATTAAATATTTACAATGGAAAAAAGACAAAAAGGCTTCAAAATATGGCATGGATCAAGAGAAGTAATGTTTAAGCATCCTGCCATTGACAGGACCTCCAAACAGTTCAGCTCCATTCAACTCCTGTAGGAAAAAGGCATTGCTACCAGCAGTTGAATGAATGAGATAAGGGCCAAGCCATAATTTTTCAAATTTTCAATGCTTGCCCTTGTCTTCTCTCCTTGAATCCCACTTTAAGACTTTGTCCCCAACATTGAAATTGCTAGCCTTTGTTCTTCTGTCAAAAAGCTTTTTAATGTTGTCCTGCTTTTGTAATGCTTTGCTATAAAATTCTTCTATGCTTTTTTGAAGGTGAATGGTCTGATTTATTCTTCTGATCATGTCATTATCTTCAGTTTGGACCTCTTGAATCAAATTCATAACTGGTACACCAAGGCTGGTAGTAAAAATTGCATCTGTGCCATACACAAGCTGGTAAGGTGACATACCAATAGATTTCTTCAATGTTAATCTGTCAGCCCAAAGTGCATGAACTAGCTTTGTGTGCCAAGACTTCTTGTTGTCCTCCAAAAGATTCTTGATTATGTTCACCAAATTTTTGTTCAAGGATTCTGCAAGTCCATTACCTTGAGGGTAATAGGCCGCGGAATGACCCAATGTAATCTGATATTTGTGACAGAATTCCACCATCTTCTTTGATCCAAATGCTAATGCATTATCAGTGATGATCTTGGTAGGACAACCAAATCTAGAGAGAATATTAGTCTCCATAAATTTTATAATGACAGAATCATTGGCTTGCCTACAAGGGATGGCTTCTATCGATTTGGTGAAGTAGTCTGTGGCAGTGAGAATCCATCTATATTGGGCAGAGGATGGTGGATGGATTTCTCCTATGAAGTCAAGTCCCCATTGTTGAAAAGGAGCCTCAACAGTGATTGGATGTAGAGGTAAGGGTAGCAGCTTCCTTTTGCCTTCAAAATGGTGGCATCTATGACAGGCAATTATCATCTTATGCACATCAAGAAAAAGAGTAGGCCAATAGTAACCAGCCCTCAAAATTTTGTTGGCTATGGTCTTCCAATATAAATGGCCTCCACACTCTCCCTCATGGAACTCGTGCTTAACCTTCTCTGCATCAAACTCAGGCAAACATTTAAGCAATATCCCACTTGCATTTTTCCAATAAAGAAATTTATCTATAATGCAATAGTTTACAGCTTTTAACTTTAGAAACCTTGCCTTTTTTTTTGTCAAACTAGGAGGTGTATTTAAATTAAACAAAACATAAAGAATATCAGCATACCAAGAGGAATTCATAAAATGATCTTCAACAATTGGAGTTGATAAATCTTCTTGGTTATCTAAAGCATTAATCATATTAATATCAAGAACTTCAAAATTTGATTCAGCCATAAACCTAGCTAGACCTTGGCCTTTGATGAGTTTAGTGGTTTTTATCTCTAAATCATATTCAAGAATGACCACTATCCACTTACCTCTCTTACCATCTGGGTCCTGTGTTAGAATGTCTTTCACAACTGAATTTGGGACAAAGGCAATGATGTGCGAGTGCAAGATGTATACCCTGAAGTCCTTTAAAGCTTTAACCAAAGCAAAGGCTTTCTTTTCCATAATGTTATACTTCAAAGGAGCATCTCTCAAAGCCTTGCTAAAGAATGAAATAGGTTGCTCTTTTCCTTGTGGATTTTTCTGTAAAAGGACAGTAGCTATTGTATGTTCTGATGCAAATTAAAAAATATAAAAATATTTTGAAAAATCAGGACTAATTAGAACTGGTGTTTTGGTTAACGCTTGTTTTACCAGCTCAAAGGACTTCTTTGCTTCCAAGGTCCATTTTACCCCTTGCTCCTTCTTCAACATGTTTGTAATGTTCCTAAGGAGCTCATCCAAGTTGGGGATGAACCTTCTCAAGAAATTAATCTTTCCAAGGAAAGATTGCAATTCCTTGATGTTTCGAGGATGAGAGATTTGAAATGTGGCCTCAATCCTCTTTGGATCTATCCTTATACCCTACTCTGAAATAATGTGCCCAAGAAGCTTACCTTCTTGGAGACCGAATAGTGTTTTCTTAGGGTTTAAAGATATCCCAAACTTTCTGCATTTCTCGAAAACTTTTCTCAAATGTTCTAAGTGCTCTTCATCTGTTTTTGAAAACATAGTGACATCTTCAAGGTATATAATGATGAAGTAGCCCAATTCCTCCGAGAATGCTATGTCCATGGCTCTCTGAAAAGTTGCACCAGCATTCATTCGACCAAAGGGCATTTTTACATACATGAAAGTGCCCCAAGGTGTAGTAAATGTTGTCTTTAATTGATCATCAGGGTGAACTAAAATCTGATTGTACCCCGAATAGCCATCTAGCAAAGAAATTCTTCTAGACCCTACCACCCTTTGTAAAATATGATCCATCTTAGGTAAAGGGTAGTTGTCTTTCAATGAAGATTTTTTTAAGTCTCTAAAGTCTATACAAAGCCTAATATCTCCTGTTTTCTTCCTAACTGACACCAGATTAGACACCCACTCAGAATATCTAATAGGGATAATAATACCAGCTTCATACATTTTCTTTATTTCCTTCTCAACTAAAGGTAGCTGAACAGGGTTTATTCTGCACAGTTTCTATTTGAATGGCTTTTGGTTTTCTTTGAGAGGGATTTTGTGCTGAATTATTTCAGTGTCATAGGATTTAAGATCTTCGTAACTCCACGCAAAAACATCAGAGAATTCTCTAAATAGCTCCATGTATTTGAGTTTAATGTGAGCTAGTAAAGTCTTAGACAGTTTAATCATCATAGGTTTTAGTTCACTGCCTATATTGCACTCTTCAACCTCAGTCTCTACAGGTTCCAGTTTTGGCTTCTTGGCCACGTCGTCAAAATCAAATAACTCTTCTAAAGGGGCCAGACCCTTTGGAAAACTCTGATCTTTAGACTGCAGAGTTTCTAACTCCTCTATTTCTAACTCTGCATTCAATTCTGTTTTATTTTCAAGTTTGCTAGATAGTAGATTTATATTGGCAACCTCAAGAGACTGTTCTTCTTCACCAAGAAAATTTTCTTCACTATTGCAGTCTATTTCATAATCTGAATCTGAACTGTGTAGTTCAAATTCATTTATGAATTGCATGAAGTCTTCTATTTGTTTGTCTCCGTCAAACACTTGCCAATACTTTTCTTTATCCAGAACGGCTGGTCTGAATTTAATTTGAGTTGTGCATTCTTTGGTTTCATATGGTGTTAAGCATGTTCTTGCTGCAAAGGCTAAATTGTGGGCCATGTTATTCTTTCTTCTTGGGATAAAAATTAAATTGGACTCGTCGAAAGCTTTAAGTAAATTCACGACATCGTTTCGATAGGCCCTAAGTCTAGGGTGGTTAGCATTATAATCCCCATTGACTTGCCCAATGATTAGTTCTGAAACCCCATAAACTTTAATTCTCTTGGCCCCTAATTTTTTCAACAGATGTAAGCCTAAAAGCAAGGATTCATATTCCGCTATGTTATTCGAACATTGAAGTTTTAGTCTACAGGAAAGGCTCTCTGTGTGGTTATTCTTAGTGTTGCGTATCCAGACCCCTGCACCAGCATTGCTCCTAGTGCAGGACCCATCAAAGTACATACTCCATAGAGGACTAGTTCCAGGTGTATCAGTTTGACTATCATCTTCTTTAACTAACGTGCTCTCGGATTGTTCTTGAGTATCAGCACTTAGTTGAATTTTGTTTAAATCCTTAGATTTTTCAATATTTTGAGGAGTGTTTTCTTGACTCTCAAGTTTAAGAAGCGATGGACGCATGATTTCTAGCTTGAGACCTATGTTTGGTTTGCTAAAGTTTTCAGATGTAGCAAACTGTTTAGAAAATTCTGTGGAGTTTACCTCTTCCTCTCTTTCAGCCAATAATTCTGTTAAAGTGACTTGTTCACTGAATTTTTCATCGTTAAACAAGATAAAAGAATCGAGACCTGTGTTTACAGAATATAGAGGAGATTTTTGAGGTCTGTCTAGACTAGTCACCATGTACTACATATGTGACTCCCTGTAAAGTTTTCTTGTCTGATTAAACACATGGATGGTCACATAGGTCATGTCCATCTGCATAGTGCCTTGTAACTTATCCCCCCAAGACCTAGATAACAACATTCCATACTTTGGGGGCACATCAACCACAACTATATCCATGAACAAAAATTTGGTTGGAATCTGGGTTAAGTTAACACAGAGGTCTTTGATTAATCCTAAACATTTTACTCTGCTTGAGTCAAAGGAGTAAAGGTCTTTATAAGGTTTGGTTATTTCTGGACCCAAGCTTTCCATTACAGCTTTGGGCATTAAATTATGAGAGGCCCCAGAATTATGCATAGCATTGTGAAAAATCTTGTCATGAACGTTTAAACTTACATAAAAAGGAGGAACAGGTCCCTCTTGATATCTACCTTCAATCTTTGGACCAAAAATAAGCTCCGGCTGGTCATCATTAAGATTTACTGTGTCATTATTATCCTCTATGTTTAAAGCCTTCAAAATTTGAGACCTATATACATTTTGGGCAACTAACTCAGAGAGAGGAACAGAGATTTTAATTTTGGAAATTTCCTTCTCCAAACTGAAAGGAATTTGACTCTTTGAAGTGCTTGCCTCAGCCTTATTAACTTCCACTCTGTCAGCAAAATCTGTTTGCTAACTTGCTCAATTTACATTTGACAAAATTTTTTGATAGGAGTACTAGCTAAAGTGTTAGTACTACTAAGGTCTGCACTCTGTTTTACATTGTTTTGAGTGCCTTTCTCTTTACCTTTATTAGAATTTCCATCCACTTCTTTGTCTTTTTGTTTTACAACTTTGGGTTTGTTTACAGTGTTGTTTTGAGAATATTTTTCAGAGGTTTTGTTGTTGGGAGCTTGTTGACTGGTTTTACTTCTAAGGTCATATTCCCTTTGAGATTCTATGATGACATTCTCCATGTCTTGATAATAACTTTCATCATTATCTCTTTTGTCGTCATAGGGTGTGTAAAGACCTTGTTTTCTATCATAATGAACCTCAACGTCATCATTATATACCCCCAACATGTTGATATCATCTTCCTCTGTTTTCTCATTTGTTTCTTCAACCCCACTTACATAGTTTTGATGAAAGGGAGGAGTGATTTGTTGACCCTTGGTCTATTTGGAGGCTGTTTCCTTCTGAAATTCTGATTTTGGTTCTGGTTTCTATTTTGAGGAGCAGTTTGGTTTTGACTTGCTTGTGCTCTCTTAAGGATGCTCATTTTCTTCATCATTTCCTCCATCATTCTTTCCATCTTTGAGCTAGAAGTATAAGGTGTGGATTCCTCTCTAAAGGACACTCTCGTCTCATTCTTCATTCTTGCTCTTTTCTCCATCAAGTTGACTTCCACAGCAAGAGCCACTTTTTTCATATCTTCAAGGGTTAGAGGATCTCTTTCTCTCAGCTGATAGGCCATTTCAGGGTCAAACCCTTCAGGAAATTTTTTTAACGTTGAGCATTGTGGAGGTTTTAAATCGGGGGGAAGGGCATTATACACACTATTAAATCTAGTGCAATAAGCTTGTACACTTTCCCCAGTGTTTCTGTGGAGGTTCTTGTAATCATAAAGTATTTGAAGAGGGTTTTTTCTCACTTCCCACTTGTTTAAGAATGTTTGATGGAAGGCTTGGAGATCATTTATACTATGGGGGGCTAAGCCTTTAAACCATTTTCTTACTTCTCCCCCCAAACTCTGAGAAAATAGTTTAATTTTGACAGACTCATCATCAATTTCATTTCTGTCAAAGTAGTCATTCATTTTATCCACATGTTGTGATGTAGTAGTAGCATTACTAGCATCATATAATGGTATTTTGGATTGATAGTCCTGTGGAAGATTGACTAAGGGTACAGGAAGGACTAAGGGAGCATACCATGCTGCCATGATATGTGGTGGAGGTGGATTTACAAGAGGTGGATTAAAAAAAGGAAAATTTGGCTGAAGTGGAGTGGTTTGAACAGTGGATGTAGGATGAATAGAGGTGAAAGGACCAGAAATAGATTGTTGAGCTGATCTGGGATGAGAGACACCTAAATTGTGAAGGAAATGTAAATTAGGTGATGTTGTTTCTCTACTACCAGGATGTTCACTTGTTTCCGGGGATGAAAGTGAAGACTCAGAGTCTATATGAATTATATCGTCAAGTGACCTAGTTCTAAATGGATTTACTAAGTCAACTTGTGATTGTTGTAGAGCTGAAAGATTTTCAGGAACTGAATTAGCTCTCAAGGGTGATATGAAAACAGTCAAAAATTTTATCTTAGGAGACTTCCTAAGAATACTTTCAGGGTTATCAACTATCTCAGGTGGATTAGGGTCAGGATGGGCTCTAGTATGAATCTTTCTAGCAGCCACTATGTTGTGTTTTACATACCCAAGTAAACAGGAAAAGTTCAACCAGATATGACAGTCTTTAAGAGGTTAACTAATCTGTTTCACACAAATTTTAATCCTACAGTCCTTTAACTGAGTTTGGATGATGTTATAATGGTAATGGTTCTTCCCAGTGGAGTCTTAAGGTCTGTTCACGATTGTGGAGTCGCAAAGTGGAATATTTTTAGCTCTTTTGGAGATAAAAGGTTTTATGGTCCACCACCATGTTTACTGAATACCAATCTAAAATATTTTTGGGTTTTCTGAGTTATTTTTCAGTCCTATTGGTTGTTAAGAGTGTCCTAAATCTGTTTCAAAACTTAGCTACAGTTATGAGACAAAGATAGTCTACTCTTATGGCTAAGCCAGCTGATCCTTCAAGGTTAGATAAATTCTTATGAGAATCCTAGGGTTTGCCTAGTTTGTCACTAATTCAAACAAGTTTCATCATGATTACCATTTGCTTGGTAGTGCTTGAAAGGGCTGCTTTTACTCACTGCATCATGTTCTTGAATCAAAGGTTTTCTGAGGTCTTTTTAAGGTACCTAGGCTAAAAAACACTCAAAAAGTCCCCAGCGGAGTTGCCAGAGATGTTAGCTCCCCGTAATTTTCAAGATTGGAAAATTCAAACTGCAGAGAGAACACTATTTCAGCCACTTTGGGATTCTAGGATCTAGCCCTCTTGAATTTGGAGAGGGATCTCTCCAATAAGTGCAAAGATTGATTTATCTTCAAAGGCTTTTTGGGTAATGATATTGGGCTACTTATGAAGACCAAGGGTTTTTGTTTGTTTTGGGTGGTTGAGCATCATTATTATTTGGGTGGAAAGTTCTAAATGGAAAGAGTTTCAAAGGTGTGAAGTTGCAAGCAATCAGAACAAGCTTTGGCTAAAAGATATATATAACATTGGTTTTTAGTCCATTGGGCTATGGAGTCATAATAGGGTTTAATTGAAACAACAAGGTTTAAGAGTGGTCCATGGGGCAAGTCATCTATGTCTAAGGATCTCTTTAAAGTTGATTTTATGGAATGAAATGATACAACAAGAAGGGGAATTTAAACAAATGAAGAACAAAGAGTAACCTAATATCAGGTAAGTATTTTGAAACTATCCTGCTTTTGGCATAGACTTAAGAAAGACATAAAAGTAATCTAAGATCTGGTAAGTACTTTGAAACTGGCCATATTTTGATACACTTTCAATAGAAAATATATTAAACACAAGGGAAAACACATATGATAACAAAGAAAAGTCTAAGATCAGGTAAGGACTTTGAACCTAGCCTGCTTTCAACACATTCTTAGGGAAACTTTCAGACAGTCTTTGGGGATAAAACTAAAGGACAGGGCTCACCATAACTTCCTTAGTTCATCTATACTTAACATGAACTGAAAATAACATTCAGGAACAACATTTAGCCTAGACAGTAGGACGAGGGAACGCCAACATTCCTAACTGCTTAAACTGAATCAAATCATTTCTAAACAACACAAATTGGAAGAAAACATGTAGATCAAGCTTATCAGTCAAAGAAGGGTACTGATATACAGTAAATCCTAACTCTATGCTTACTGTTCTTTATTAGAGAAAGATGGGAAAAGTGAAAACAGAAATAAAATAACGATTTACAATAAGAAATAACATCACCGTTGACATAGACTAGGATCCCATAAATCAGCTTGTATTGATGCTTCAGACCAATTACAATCTTCAAGTCCAATGTTTCAGTTCAGCAATCATCTTCACTTCTCAGCCTAACTATTCTATCACAAACAGAGCTTCAAGAGCCTTTGAACACTATTTACAAGTAGAAAATTCGAGCACAAGTATATTTCAAAGTTCAGCAACCAACCTTTTCTCATCTTCTACAGGAGTATTTATAGAATAAATGAGGAGGTGGGATCTAATAAAATATCTCCTAGGTTAATTAATACAGACTTTAATACTTCTCAGCCTTTGATGGGCTCGGTGGAGAATTTTATAGATGTTATGTCTGTATTAATTGTTTTACATTTAAGAAGTAAGCTTGGTGAGAGCTTTTGTTGACTTTAAGGCTCTATTTCCTGTTGTAATAACTCTGCTGATATTTTTGCATTAATTTTCTTTGGCAGAATTAACTATTCGGCTATGTTGAGGCAAATATCTTCTTTTCTGATCGTAATTCGACCTCTGTTGAATGCTTTTAAGCTACAGGTGGCAACCTGGTAGCTAAGAGGAATCAATTAGCTTCTGATGTGGTAGTGGAAGCTCTTTCTAACTGATAAACTTTTGATTTGTCTTTAATTATGCTTTAATTCGGAGGATTAGGCTTTTGATTTTCGATCTTAGCCGTAATCCTCCAAAACTGTGAAAACGGTCTTCAATCCTCTGTTCTGCTGTGTCTAAGTCTTCAACACTGATACTCTCTGTCTCTTTTAATCTTCATTGTGTCTTTTTGATGTGCAGGTGCTACAAAGGGCTCATATGGCATCAATTCCCATGAAGCATTGACGAAACGTGAAGTTGGGAACCCCATGGAATGATTTTCTTATGAAATAAACACCCAGAGAGTCGTCACCCTCGAGCTTAATTTTCCTTTTAAATATTTTGAAAAACCTTTTAAACCTGCAAATAACAACAAAATTTAATAAATTTTGCGTTTATGAGGTAAAACTGCTCAGGAGGCCATGGTTAGGAGTGTGGCCATTGGATGGTAGCATCCAACGGTGGAGATTGCGTGCAAATATCAAAAAGGGAGGCGGTTAATGAAATGGTGCAAAGGATTAAGTCTGGACCATTGATATTGCAGAGATCAACAGTCGAAATAAGACGGGAGAAAAATAAAGAAAAAGGGTCACTTTATAGAAAAATGGCGGAAATGTAAAGAAATAAGGTTAAAAAACCTTTGTGAGAGGAAATATGGTTAAAAATTGAACTTGGGGTTTCGAGAGGATCATGGGCCGTCAGATGAGATCAGGGCACGAGATCAACGGCGGAGATTGCTCATCAAAAAACCCTTTGGAAGAGGCGAAGGGTGATAATGTAAAGCGAAAATGATTTGGGACCGTTGATCTGCAGAGATCGACGGTCGAGGAGGAATGCGAAACAATATACTACAAAGGGGATAGGTGGTTTCGAAGGGAAAAATAGTTGTTTTCGCGTAAGAAAAAGGCGGGTAGGCGGTATTGAATTTTCAAACGTGATATGCGTTATGAGGCGACATGTGTCTTTTGAAAATAGCCTATATCGCGTAATTTTTGAGAATTAACCTCCGTGCTTAAATTTACGCGAAAATGCGCTTGAACCATTAGATCTGGGGTCTCAGATCTGACAGCATAGAGCAGGCGCGAAATTGGATAGATGCATGGGTATAAGTGGGAAGGGAAGTTTTATTATGGACCGTCTGATCAAGAGATCAGCGGCAGAGATCAGATCTGGAAGGAGGCAGGACCCATAGGAGGCAGGCCAGTCGTGGTTAATATGATCCGTTATATGTACAGGATCAATAGTCAGGATTCAATCAGGGGTATAACCAAATTAATACATAGGCGTTGAAAGGGTTTAATATGGGTCGTTGATCTGCAGAGATCAACGGTTGAGGTTGGTTGGAAAAACATTATAGAGCAGGGTCATATGTTTTTAACCAAAGTGGAGAGATGCATTCTGGACCGTCCGATCTGTACACGTGGACGGCCCGGATGCAATCAGAGTTTTGTAATCGGTGGGGCAATGGATAGGGAGGGCGCCGAAGCGATTAACTATGGGTTGTCGATCTGCAGATCAGATCGACGGCGGAGGATGAATCGGGGGAACGCTAATCAGGGGTGGCATAAAATATAACTTTCCCAATGAATTTTGCTGATGCGATACAGCGCTGGATTGGCCCAATGATCAACGGCAGAGAAGGGCTCCGACTAATGGATGAGTGGGACCCTCTATATTATATAAAACCAAAAATTAAATGAAAAACAAAGGTTTTTGTGGCTCGGGGCGGGTTATATATAAGGAATGGTGCCCAGTTGCGGGGCCTATGATTTACATGGAAAACAAAAGGCCTGGGGCTTATACATAGAAAGGGCCAATCGAGATCGGGCCTACGGGCTTTTCAATCTACCCATTTTGATTTTCTCTGATGCGATTAGTGCTTTGGGACTTTAACTCTTGGTCTCGGGCGCAGGTTTATATGTATAGAAACGGAGGGCGGGAGTTTATACAAATGGGGCTTAATCGCATCAGAACTTTGATGCAGGGCTTTTCAATCTACCCATTTATATTAAAAAACATTACTTCGACGGGTTTAGACCAAAACTTAGGAAAGTGTGTTTATTGCATTTACAAAGGGAAATATGCATCGGAGATGGGTTTTAAACAATGATTAGCGCCGAATGCGGGCTATGTGGTTATATGAAATAATAATAAGATCGGGGGTTTATAAACAATCGCATCGGAGGTTTTAACATGGCAAATAGACTTGGGCACTCTGATTTCTCCGATGTGATAAGGGCCAAAGGGTTTTAGCGCTTGGTTCTAGCACCTGGGCATATAGTGCGGAAGTGGTTAAGGACATAGCCTAAGGGGGCTTAAGCCTGTAATATTAAAAAAAATGTACTTTTTATGAAATTTTCAATGTTTTTTGATGGATTTGGGGGTTTCGGCAAATTTTAAAAGTGAGTTTTAAAATTTTTAAAGAGAATCTTATGAAGGGGAAATGGAGAAAAATGGAAAATAGAGGAATTCCATGGGAAATAAAAGGGGTAAAAAATGAAGGTTATTTTGAAGTGAAAGGAAGGGAAAAATGGTGATTTTGCAGCAGTCTTTTCTCATGAAATCAGCAAAATTCCAGAGTTTAAAAATGGAAACAGTAGTGAAGGTTTTAAACAAGGGGCATGATGTCTTCAAGAGTCTTCAAGAGATAACATTTTTAGCAATAAAACTGTTTGTTGAAGGCTCCAAAATGGTTTGGCCACATTTTGATATAACAAATTTTATAGGTGGCCAACCCATAGTTTTGGTGCTTCATCTCCTAGGGTTAGAGTTTTGGATGTTTAGTTTTTTCCATTGTTTCTAAATAATAAATAGGGCCTCGAGCCTCATTGTAACTCAGTTCAGAGGCCTGTAGCCAGAACATCTCTTCTCATAGATAAGCTACCAATGCCCTAGCTAGTTTATTTCTATTCTGTCTGTAAGCAAATTTTAGTTCTTTGATATTAATGAAATGAAGTGTTATTTCCGCTGCATATTTGTATTTATGGGTACATGTGTATTCTGATGCGTTCCTGCATAAATCTAGATCAATTGTATCAGAGCGGTCTTCTTTTTCTCGATCCTTCTTTGCATTTCCCCAACGAGGTAGAGGTATAAGGAGTTGGGGCTCGATCTAGTTGAACCTTTGCAAGATCAGCCTCGCAAACCTCGACGGCCGCCTATGGGGGACGAAAAGAAAGATGAGGGAGCAGGGGATACTATCAAAATATTGTTCGAGGAGACCCTTGAAAAATAAGGGAACACGATGATGGATAACTTTTCCCAGATCCTTCAACGACTGCCCACCAGTGGCGCATCTGCATCCAACAACCACTCTGGAGGCGCAACTCCTTGTAAGGTACAAGTAAAATTTTACATTCCCATATTTGAGGGTCAAATATATGTAGATGTCATAGATATATGGTTGAATCTATTAGAAGGATATTTCTCGATTCATGACTTTTTCGACTGGGAGAAGATTATTTTTGCACTCCTCAAAGCTACCCCCCATGTCAAGGACTGGTGGGAAACCTACTGTGAGAAAAAGGATGAGATAGAACCCTCTCTATTCTCAGTCGTACCCACTTGGAATTCTTTTCGAGATGCCATCAAGGAACAATTGTTGAGATTCAACAAGATGATGAGCTTAGTGAAAAGAGTCGCCTTCACTAAGTGGGCCCGCAAGCTATTTTTGGCGCAAAGTCTATTTTTAGACTATGTCTATTTTTAGACATGTCGATCATATTCTATGAGTTGCAGGATGCTATTTTTGAATGGTTGGTCAAGTTGGAAAAATAGATGGACTTGTATTTTTAGACATATTAGGTGGAATCTATTTTTAGATTGCCAGTCTAAAAATAGATATGTCGAATATTATTAGCTCTTAATAATATTTGGACTCTAAACATTATCTTAATCTCTTGGAACACTTCAGTTAAGTGCACAGATGTGGCACAGGAGCTGACAGAAGGAATTACGTTATTCCTGAGGGTTTAATAGAGCGACTGCATGGAGGAATTAAGTTAGAACTCGTGTGACAGAGTTTGGTGGATTTATAGAAGTAGTTGGTGGAGTTGTGTTCAGTTTAACTTAGTTAGACACAGTTGAGCTAGTTGTATCTAGTCTAACTAATTAATACACTAGTGAGAGTGGTGTGAATTAATTAATAATTAATTCACTAAACATTAACTCATTAATCAACTGAAGAATACATTAGTTAACTATAGTGCATGGATAGTTTTAGTGGAGATCAGTGGAAAGATAGGTGAAAGGGCAAGATGACTATCAGTTGTGACTATAGTGATGCATTGATTACATCCAACACTCAGTAGAGATGCCAATGAGGATTGCGTAGTGCAAGCCAGGTGGATTTGAGTTCATTCAAATCCATTCTTCAGCAGGGATTGCGCAGTAGAGGCAGGCTAGCAGGTGGCAGAGATCGGTGCATGGATTTGCTAGATCGGGCTTGATTAGTGTGTAGCGATTGTATTGTACTGAGAGCTTGACATGTTCAGATTTGTATGAGGATTGTTACATGATCTCTATGAATATATTATATACAGATAGTTGGGGTTTTCAGCTTCAAGCTTTCCCGTTAAAACAACCGTGTTAATGTGTGTGATTTTTTATGGTTTCATGTGTGCTTTGCAATTGATTTAATTTTCACATGTGATGATCAATGGTGGAATAGATTATGTATTGTGCATGAAGTTAAAATAGTGTGTGATCAGGATAATATTGGATATATAACACATTATTTATATAATTTCTACATGGTATCAGAGTGATATTGATTAGAGCAATTGCAATTATTGAAGCGGTTGAGTTTTGTGCTGGTGGAATTCGAATTTGCTGCAGTTTTTTCTTGGTGTCGAAGTTGAGCATTCATTGAAATGTCTTTCAACGGATTGCGATTGGAGTATGCCCTTGAGGGCAGCTTGAATTATATTGCATGGAAGGATAGGATGGAGGTGGTGCTGGATGATAATGGGTTGAAGGAGTTCATAGATGTAGAAATTCCAAAACCTGCTTCTAGCAATGTTGCTGCACTTGGCGCATGGCAAAAGAAGACAGCAAAATGTCGAAGGATTATATTGGAAGGTGTGAAGGATCACATTGTGTCCAACCTTCACGGTAAATCTTCTCCATTCTTGATTTGGAAAGCTTTGACAGACTTGTTCCAAAGCAGAAGCAACCAGAAGAAGTTGGCACTTAAAGACAAACTCAGGAAAATAAAAATGGAGAAAGACGACAGCATACCCAAGTACCTCACGAAGTTTTTCCAGTGCAGGGATGAGCTGGGAAGTGTGGGGGTTACTGTTGATGAAGAAGACTTGGTGAGATTGGCTCTCCTTGGGCTTCCAAAGAGTTGGCATAGCTACGAGGACTCTGTCAATGGTCGGGAGAAACTTCCAGGATGGGAGCGACTTTGGTTGGATCTTGCGCAGGAGGAGATAAGGTGGGGTACCAGGGATGGATCTTCTTCGAAGAATGAAGATGAAGAAATTGTGCTTTGGCTGCAAAGCAAGGAAGGGGAAGGGAAAGAAAAATCCTTCTGAATCCGGTGTGAAAGGCAAGAAGCAGGACTTGTCCAAGGTGAAGTGCTTTCACAGTCACCAACATGGACATTGTTAGCCCCCCTATGAAATTCTTGACAAGCAAGTTGGGGGCTAGATTGTTCTGGAGCCTCCAAGGAATGTCTTTCCCCTGAAAATTCATCCTCCTTGGAGTCTTCCTGTGCTAGGCCTAATATACATCCTCTCTGCTGATCCATTTCTCAAAAAAGGCCCATTATTGCCCTTTATACCTTTGCAAAATATCACCTTTCCCCTCTCCCTTTGTCAAAATCCCCTTTAATTTCCCCATTATCCCTTTAAATCCTCTCTAAATCCTATTTTTTCCCCTGTTATTGGCCTTCCCTACCCTTCATTTCCCTATCGTTCCTCCCCTTGGGCCTAAAAATGCTTTGAAATGTGCCAAAACATATAATAAGGCCTAAGCCCCTTTGGCCTAGCCCCGCGCTCCTTTTCTTCCCATAAGACCTGGCGCCGGAACCCAGAGCTAAACCCTACAGGCGCTTACCCCCTCCAACCTTTCTCCGCGCGAAAAATTCATTTAAAAACCTTTGTAACGCGCATTTTCGGGTTTTAATACATTTTGTTTGATCGACGAATCCCGACCGTCCATTAAACGCCGGATCCAACGGCGCGGAGCGCACCCGAAATGGTGGACCCCTTCTGCACACGTCATCCGCCCAAACCTGTCGGTAAATTCTGCACCACCCATCTGCAACTGGCGGTATTCATCCGAAACCCAGTGATCCCACTCATCCCCTGCCACGCGTCCTCCTGTACTATTTTGAAAACCGCCATTTCGCGCGTTATCCCCCGAACGAAAGCCGGGCAGCGGAATTCGCGATCGCCATTGGATCCTGGAGCCCTCATCCAATGGCTGTCATCTCTCGAACCCACACACTGTTTAACCCCGCACATCGTACCCGCGAACCCGCCTTCTGACATCCTCCGCCGTTGATCTATCAGCGATCAACGGTCCAGATCCATCTGTCCATGGTTGACCTTTCCATCGCCCCAGGACCTCTGCATCACCCCGTCCCGCCACGTCATCGCCACGTGTTCCATCCGTACTCCTTCCCAGTCCATTACATAAAACCGGTTTATTTACATATTTTTCATGCATTTTTCATTCTGCAATGTCCGCCAACCCTACCTGAGCAGTTTTTTCACCATTCCTCTGCATTTCTTCTGCCATGTCACTGATGGCACGCCCATTTCTCCCATCCACATCACCCACCACCCTTGTACATGGATTTCTTCACAGTTTTCGTGTTTCCTGCAGGTTTATAAAGAAAGAATGGCCGCCGCAATACATTTATGTGCTACCAGGACAGCTAAATCCGAGGAAGATCATCCACAACGGCTGAATTTATGAATAGAGGCCCCAGAAGGTGGAGATGAGATGTTCATTAAAAGAAAAGAGTTCAAACTCTGTGGAAAATCTCCCATCACCATTAAACCTGAGCTAACCTGTCAGAGATGGAATTGAAGCAGCAGAACGTTCCAGTACAGAGCAAAAGGAAGATTAAAGCACAACCATGAAGATCTCGAGCCCTAAGTCAATGTTTTCAGAGACAAAGCAGCAGATCACAGACCCCGAGGATCGATCAAAGGATCCTGAGCACAGACAAAAGGTAATATCATGGTTTTAGTTAGCAGAATGTTTTTCTTTATCAGGTGCAGGGCACCCATACTGTTTTATTTACACACCGTGTCCCTGAAGAGTTTTCCCACCAGACTACAACTCAAAAACAGTCAGACATTTATGAGACAGACCTTCCAGCAGTTTATTTTACTTTTTTTTCACGACACCAGGAGTACTTTGACCAAAAATGTCGAGATCATATCCAAGGCAGATCATTCTTTCCCGAGGGAGGTGACAGAGATTAAACATACAACATATCAAGCAGAATGGGCCTCAGCCCGCATTCATTGTTGTGTTTAATATGACATTCAATGTTCACCTACCTTCTTCGGTCGATCTTTGTGTTCCCACCGCTATAAAGCACAGAAGAAAAGATTGTAATGGTTGTTGATGAGTTATCAGAGAAATGTAAGCAGTTCCTCCTGAGATAAGAACTCTGTGTATAATTGTAACGTAGGCCGAGTGAGATGTATTCAGATTAAGTGACCAAATTATTGGCTATGTTGTACCTGATTGGTGTTGATATTTAATATAATGAGCACATTCCTTTGGATCCTGATCTAAAGTTGCGGTGATGTTTTTCTATCTTTGTGTTTATTTCATTTCATTTCAGTTCTTCTGGCTCGCATCAAAAATTTGGCGTAAGATTCACCCATGTTAGGTGCCTTATGTTGCTGCTCTCCCAGCCCTATATCTTTTCTACTTATATGTGTATCTGAATATTGATTTCAATGGATTTAACCAATGTAGTGGATGTTATTGCCTGCTCTCTGATGTATGAATTAAGGAAATCCATGTTTAGATGTTCTTGTTGGGATTTGATCGAATGTGTTGAGAACACTGGGAGGTCTAAAGCTTTGTCCCTGCCTCACTAGGATCTTTCCATTCCATTAAGCCTTTCTAATATCCCTCATGCTGCCCCTGATTGTGTCCAAGCAGGTCTGGAGTTAAATGACCTCCGACCTGATCTATAGACATAATTAGATGGTTCTCCTTCTTTCATCTTTATAACTTTAGGATCCAAGGCTTTAGATGACTAGCCCAACTGAAAGCTTGCATGTTGAATAGCAAGTAAATCCTTTCTTGACTCCATTTCCCAATGGACTTGGTATTCCCTAGACTATTTCTCCTCTGTCTATATCCTTTGCTGCGCGGCCTTGTCTTATGACGAACCCTTCCTTCCTGATTCTCAACAACCAAACTCTAAATCAAACAAACAAACCCTGTGCCTATAGCTAGCCTAATATCTTAAACTTGAGCTTCAAAGCCATATGCCTTGACTATTATAGAGATATCCCTCTCTGGACCTAGGAGGGCTAGATCCTAAGGTCCGAAAGTGGTTCTATGTTGTCTCATCTTTTGGTATTGCCAATCTTGCCAAAACATGGGAACCCCAACAGACATTACGCCACTAATTGTCCACAGAAGAAGAAAAATAAGCAGGCTGCTGGATCTGCAGCTGGAGAGGCCTTAGCCTCACAGTTTGAGCTATATTTTTTGTTGATCGTGTGCTTGGTTTCAAGTTTTATGGGATCAGTGTGGTTTCTTGACAGTGATGTGTCTTTCCATATGACCGGAGACAAAGATTTGTTTACTGATCTGGATGAGAAATATCTTGGAGTGCACATCGAAATGGGCGATGATGGTAGATACAGTGCGACTAGTATCGGGACCATTTCCTTTGAGAGGGAGTCTGGAAAACCTTTCATCTTGAAGGATTTCATGCATGTTCCAGGATTGAACAAGAATATGATCTCTGTGGCGATGTTGGAAGACAAGAGATATGATGTTGTTTTTAGCGAGGGAAAGGCTTTCCTGCGCAGTAAAGAAACTGGTGAAACCCAGAGAATAGGGGTTCGAGTTAAGAACCTTTATCAATTGCAGGTAGATGGCTGCGCAGCAATTGCAGGAAAAGCAGAAGGAGTGGTGAGCCGGGATGAGGGCGAATTGTGGCACAAGAGATTGGGCCATCTTCACCATGGTGCTTTGAAAATTTTGCAGCAGATTTCTACCAGGCTTCCCAAGGGTACACTTGCACAGTCAGATCAGTGCAAGGGATGTACTTTGGGAAAATTTGTGAAAGCCACCTTTCATGAGAAGGATAGTCACGCCACGATGATCCTTGAGAGAATTCACACAGACGTGTGTGGACCTTTTTCAGTAGCTTCGATAGCAAAGCACAGGTATTATGTGATATTTGTTGATGACGTTTCTCATAAGTGTTGGATCTTCTTCATGCAGGAGAAGAGCAAGACATTCTCAAAGTTATATGAATTCAAGGCACTGGTTGAGAAATATTCGAGGAAGTAGGTGAAATCTCTTAGGAGTGATAATGGTGGTGAATTCATCTCTAGCGAATTCAAAGACTTTATCAGAGCAGAAGGAATTCGAAGAGAGCTCATAGCGCCTCATAACCCACAACAGAATGGGGTCACAGAGCGAAAGAACAGAACGATCGTGGGTGCTGCACGGGCGATGTTGCATGATCAGGGCCTTCCCATACAATTGTGGGCTGAGGCATGCAACACTGCGGTTTATGTGCAAAACCGCTGCCCTCATAGAGTACTTAGCATGAGTACACCCGAAGAGGCATTTTCTGGTAAGAAGCCTGGTATTTCTCATTTGAAGATTTTTGGCTCACAGGTTTACATTGATGTGACGAAGGATGCCAGGAAGAAGTTGGAGCTGACCGCAGAGGTTGGTATATTTGTGGGGTACACAGAAACACCCCATAATTATCGTGTTTATTTTCCAGACAGTCGGAAGACTGTTGTGCGACGGGATATCAAATTTCACGAGGAGAAAGCGAGGAAGTTGTCGCTTGGGAGGGAGCTACACTTGCATGCAGATGAGGATCTATTAGTTCCTAAGGATGAGCCTTAGGATGTGGATCAGCAACAAGAGGAGGTTCATGGAGTGGAAGAAACCACTCATGCAGCGCCAAACATCAGAGGGTGGAAGCGCACTACAGAAGCTGAGTGACTGAATCTTGATGCAGCACAGAATGTAGGAGCCCCTACATCACAACGCAGACAGATAAAGTCACCTGACTGATTTACTAGATACATGGCTCTGATGAGCAAGTGTATTGTGACAGAACCATCCTCTTTCGAGGAAGCTGTGGAGGACCCTGCATGGGTAGATGCCATGGTGGAAGAGTATGATTCGATTGTCAGAAACAGTGCATGGGAGATTGTCCCAAGGCCGGAAGGGAAATTAGTGGTAGGTTTGAGATGGATCTACAAAGTGAAGCAAGCTACTGACAGGAGCGTTGAGAAGCACAAGGCAATATTTGTTGCCTGGGGCTTCTCACATATTGAGGGGATCAACTATGAAGAAACCTTTGCACCTATCGCAAGGTATTCTTCCATACAGACCATCCTTGCTCTCTCAGCGTAGATGGGTTGGCACATTCATCAGATGGATGTGAAGATTGCGTTCCTCAATGGGGTCATTGAGGAGGAGGTGTACATAGATTAGCCTGAAGGTTTCGAAATCTTCAGTAGTGATTCGCATGTGTGCAAGCTCAAAAGAGCATTGTATGGGCTTAAACAAGCACCTCATCCTTGGTACACATAGATAGACATTTATTTCACCGGACTTGGATTTACCAAGAGTGAGGCGGATCCAAACCTATACCAGATTGTGGTGGAGGGTAAGTTGCTAATCGTTGTACTTTATGTAGATTATTTGATACTGACAGGTGACGAACTATTGATACACTCATGCAAGGCAGATCTTGCAAAAGAGTTTGAGATGAAGGACTTGGGCATCCTTCATTATTTCCTGGGATTGGAAATTTGGCAGTGGAAGGGTGGACTATTTGTGTCTCAAGGCAAGTATGCCCAGGAGATACTGGAGAATTTCAACATACAAGGCTACAAGCCTATCGACACTCCTCTTCCTGGTGGTTGGAGGAAAGAGGATGCTACATCGGCAGAGGTGGTGGATGCCACTGTTTATCGACAGTTGGTTGGTTCGCTCATGTATCTAGTCAATACACGACCAGACATATGCTACGCTGTTAACCAACTTTCACAAGCTATGGTTAAGCCTACCAAGCTCTTTTGGAAGGCAGGCAAGCATGTATTGAGATATCTCAGAGGCACATCGAGATATGGATTATGGTATAGACAGTTAGATGAGGTGAAGCTGCATGGATTCACGGATGCAGATTGGGCAGGGAGCCCAATAGACAGAAAGAGCACATCTGGAGGGATATTCTATATCGGTTCTACAACAGTTTCTTGGTACAACAGGAAACAGAGATCCGTGGCAATCAGTTCAGCGGAGGCCGAGTACATGGCAGCAAGTTTGGCTGCATGCGAGGCTATATGGATGAGGAAGATCTTGGTCGAGTTGTTCGGTTCACACTTAGATCCTACTGTGATATATTGTGATAATCAGAGTTGCATTAAACTCTTGGTTAATCTAGTATTTCATGATATATCTAAACATATTGACATCCGATATCATCATATCAGAGATTGTGTGAAGCAGAAGATCATGTTGCTTTCTTACATTCCCATGAAGGATCGGGATGCACATATTCTGATGAAGGTGCTCACTAGGAGCAAATTCGAATACCATAGAGATAGAATCAGGGTGGCAGATAATCCCTATCTTGTTGAGAGGGAGTTTTGAGATTCAACAAGATGATGAGCTTAGTGAAAAGAGTCGCCTTCACTAAGTGGGCCCACAGGCTATTTTTGGCGCAAAGTCTATTTTTAGACTATGTCTATTTTTAGACATGTCAATCATATTCTATGAGTTGTAGGATGCTATTTTTGGATTTGTCAAGTTGGAAAACTAGATGGACTTATATTTTTAGACATATTGGGCGGAATCTATTTTTATATTGCTAGTCTAAAAATAGATATGTCAAATATTATTAGCTCTTAATAATATTTGGACTCTAAACATTATCTTATTCTCTTGGAGCACTTTAGTTAAGTGCACAGATGTGGCACAGAAGATGACAAAAAAAATTACGCTATTCCTGAGGGTTTACTAGAGCTATTTCATGGAGGACTTCAGTTAGAACTCATGTGACAGAGTTTGGTGGAGTTATAGAAGTAGTTGGTGGAGTTGTGTTCAGTTTAACTCAGTTAGACACAGTTGAGCTAGTTGTATCTAGTCTAACTGATTGATACACTAGTGAGAGTGGTGTGAATTAATTAATAATTAATTCACTAAATATTAAATCATTAATCAACTGAAGAATACATCAGTTAACTACAGTGCATGGACAGTTTCAGTGGAGACCAGTGGAGAGATAGGTGAAAGGGCAAGATGACTATTAGTTGTGACTATAGTGATGCATTGATTGCATCCAACACTTAGTAGAGATGCCAATGAGGATTGCGTAGTGCAAGCCAGGTGGATTTGAGTTCATTCAGAGCCATTATTCAGCAGGGATTGCACAGTAGAGGCAAGCTAGCAGGTGGCAGAGATCGGTGCATGGATTTCCTAGATCGTGCCTGATTAGTGTGTAGCGATTGTATTGTACTGAGAGCTTGACATGTTCAGATTTGTATGAGGATTGTTACATGATCTATATGACATATATTATATACAAATAGATGTGGTTTTCAGCTTCAGGCTTTCTCGTTAAAACAATTGTGTTAATGTGTGTGAATTTTTATGGTTTCATGTGTGCTTTGCAATTGATTTAATTTTCGCATGTGATGATCAATGGTGGAATAGATTATGTATTGTGCATGAAGTTAAAATAGTGTGTGATCAGGAGAACCTTGGATATATAACACATTAGCTATATAATTTCTACAACAATATTATCCCATGGGGAGCTATGAGGACAAGTACATACAATGGACCACGCTGCGACAACAAAGGGATCAAGATGTGCTTGAGCTGATGAATCTGTTCCATACCCTACACACAACTTTGGGTATCAAATATTCAGAGAAACATTTGGTGCTAAAGTATCATAGTTGTCTACATAGATACATTCTGGAGGAAATGGATTTCCTCGACATCTCCTCGCTTGGTACGGCATACCGATATGCTGCCAAGATTGAGCAGAAATTCAAGCAAAAGAAGTGAGACTTTGGATCTGCGCATCAAAAGCAAGGGAAAGGTGCTCCCAAACCACAGAACTAAGGACAAATCCAAGGCATGGTGACCCAAGACAACCTACCAAAGCCACAAGAAAATAACAACATCACGAAGCCAGAGAAGGACACAGGAAAGTAGTTTGAGTTCCATAAGAGCTCCACTCACAACACAAGTGAGTGTCGGGCCAAGTAGACGCTCATTGCCAAGATGAGGGCTTCTGAATCAGATGCATGCTTTGACTCTGAATCAGAACTTGACAAGGGGAATGAGAAAGGTAAATATATTATTGATGCAGAGCCCAATGCCACTGTTGCCACTGCGAAGATCCAGATGGAGGAACCGGAAGATTCAGAGGAGGTAAAACGTCTCTTCCACTCACAAATGTGGGTAAAGGGTTCCCCGCTACAGTTCATTATCGACAATGGGAGCCAAAAGAACCTCATCTCAGCAGATGTCGTGAAACGGTTGGGCTTACCGACCACAGTGCACCCATAGCCATACACCATCAGGCGACTTCACCAAGGACGGGATCTCTGTGTCAACCAATAGTGCCGCCTTGCCTATAGCATCAAGCCCTTCACAGATGAGGTATTATGTGACATTTCTCCTATTTATGTTTCTGATGTATTATTAACCAACCATACTTGTGGAAGCGACATGTTGTGTATGTGTCACGACCTCGTGTTGTTATTGTTACCTTGGGAAATAAGTTGTACATGATACCATAAGTACCACCGCCTACCACTATCACTTTGGTTACTGCAAAATAATGCAGTAAGATCATTTCCCAAACCAGGAATTTTTTTTTCCTGATGATCCGCCCACAGGGCAAGAAGAAGATTATGGCCACGACCTCCAGACATGGCTTCTCTGCACGACAAAAAAAAATGGACAAGGTTGTGGAGGAGTACGGGGAAATTTTCGACTCACCCACTAGGGTGCCTCTACATTGTCAGTTCAAGAAAACCATTGATCTAACCCCAGGTGTGCCGCTACCCAACGGACTAATCTATCGGCGCTCTGTTCTGGAGAACGTTGAAATCAAGAGTCAAATTCAGGAGCTGTTGCAGAAAGGTCACATCCAGCCATGTTCATCACCCTATGGGAGCTCAATAATTTTAGTACAGAAGAAGGATGGGACTTGGAGACTCTGTATTGAATATCGGGAACTGAACAAGATCACTGTCTGGAATAGGTGCCCGATCCCATGGATTGATGACCCTCTAGACAAACTCAAAGGGGTGAAATATTTCATTAAGATTGACTTGAAGTCTGGGTATCACCAAGTACCTATCAAACCCTCTGATGTGTGGAAGACGGTCTTCAAAGCCAAGGAGGTCCTTTCCGAATGGTTGATCATACCTTTCAGGTTGATGAATGCTCCCGCAACCTTCATGAGGTTGATGGATGACATCTTGGGGCCATTCACCAACTCATTTGTAGTAGTGTACTTGGATGACATTCTGATCTTCAGCCAGAGTTGGGAAGAGCACCTCCACCACATCCGACAAGTCCTCCAAACACTACGGCAACACAAGTTGTGTGCCAATTTGGAGAAGTGCACTTTTGGCATGACCCAGGTTCAATATCTAGGATACATTATTGATGAAAGGTGGGGTGCATGTGGATATAACCAATATCCAAGTAATTCAAGATTGGCCAGCCCCAACTACTCTAACTGAGCTTCGCACCTTTCTGGGTCTTGCTAATTTCTACCATCGGTTTGTGTTGGGATTCTCTCATATCACATGGCCCTTGAGTCAAGTCACCAAGGGATGAGCGAGAGAAAATTTCTTTTGGTCGGAGTCTCAACAAAAGGCGTTCATAGAATTGAAACATCGCCTTTGTTCTGCCCCAGTGCTCACGTTACCAAACTTGCAACAACCATTTGAGATTAAGACAGATGGGGAAGTTCTTACTCAACATGGGCATCCAGTGGCATATCACAGTGAGACATTGTCCGACACAGTTCGCAAGTATATCACTTACGACAAAGAAATGTATTCCATTGTGCAGGCTTGTTGAAAATGAAAGCATTACATTTTGGGTAGGAAACAATAATCCACACAGACCACCGACCCTTGCAGTTCATATAGATACAAGGGAAGTTGCGGAATGATCGCCATCAGAAGTGGTCCACATATCTACAACAGTTTCATTTGAACATCAAGTACCAGAAGGGTAGCACCAATAATGTTGCAAACTGCCTCAGCCGACCACCGATCGTGGAATTAACCACCGTTCTCAACTCTTGTGGGCATGAGAATTTTGATTGGCTGCTTCTCTACAAGAGTGATCCAGAATTTGGCCACACATACAAGGAACTCTTGGGGGGTACGCAAGTTCCAAATTTTCACCTCCAAGATCCACTGTTATGTCACCTGGGACACCTTTGTGTTCCTTCAAGTGAGCGTGCGAAGATAATATGGGAAGCACACTAGAGTCGAGTCGTTGGGCATTTCAGGGTCTAGAAAACAGTGGTAGTACTGATGAAGTATTTCTATTGGTTGAACCTTTGACAGGATGTTGAGAAGTACATAAAATCCTACACTTCTTGCACCATTGCCAAACTGACCATCAAGAAGCAAGGCCTCTATACTCCGCTACCTACCCCTGGTCGACCTTGGGAATCCATCTCCATGGATTACATGTCAGGCCTTCCTGCTAGTAAGCATAGCCCCTTTCAGGTGGACTTGGGATTCCAGCCACTATGTGCCATTGACGTAGCGATGTCATTTGCAGCTACTCAGGCTGATTCAGCTCATGTCCAGTTTGAAGTTGACAAAGCGAACTGCTTCATCGAGCACATTCAGCACATCCTCTAACAAGTTCATGACATATTGGATAGAGCCAATGCTAAGTACAAGCAACGACATGATCAACATCGGGTACCACACAACTTCTAGGTGGGCGACAAAGTGTGGCTACATTTGCAGAAGGAGTGTCTCATTGGACCCCACCGCAAGCTTCGCCCACTCCGATATGGGCAGTACACCATCACCAAGGTGGTATGGAACAATGCCTTCGAGCTCATTATTTTACCGTTCCTTGGTCTGCACCCAGTATTCAATGTGAATTACCTTCATCCCTATTTCCCACCTCTACTGGACACCTCTAACATTGCAGAACAACTCACAACAAAAGAGTTAAACCCAGACTGAATGGAACAGGCCACCACAGATTGTATCATGGACATGAAAATCAAGAACACTCGCCAACAGAATATCCAACTGCATCGGGTTGTCAAAGCTAGCTAACTCCTGCACCAAGGCAAGTGGTTCACTAGGGACCAAGTTCAGTAGAAGATTCCTCATCTCATGGAGGAAATCAACGAAATGGGGACCATTTCTTCCTAAGGGGGGAGGAATGATCCAAGTGGATATTGGTGTCCACCCACCTATTCCACCTAGGGCCCCACCATTGTCTCTTTCAGGTTTTCAGTTTCGGCACAACTTAATATTTTTGGCAGTTTTTCGGGTCCTGAAGTTCCGGAGCCGTTTTGAGGCCCTAAATGACATTTTTTGGGAAAACCGAGTGCAACATGAACTACATTTCTCACATGAAAATTTATATTCCTCGGATAGATATTTATAAGGAGGTATGGTGCACGTCAAACGGAGATCGTATGCCAAAGTTACGTCCCTGGGAAGTTGAAACACCAATTTACCCAAATAGGGCCCATAGTTTTGGCACTTCATCTCCTAGGGTTAGGGTTTTTGATGCTTAGGGTTTTCCATTGTTTCTAAATAATAAATAGGACCTCGAGCCTCATTGTAACTCAGTTCAGAGGCATATAGCCACCACATCTCTTCTCAAAGATAAGCTACCAGCGCCCTAGCTAGTTTATTTCTATTCTGTCTGTAAGAAAATTTCAGTTCTTTGATATTAATTAAATGAATTGTTATTTCCACTGCATATTTGTATTTATGGTTACATATGTATTCTTTTGCGTTCCTGCATAAATCTAGATCAATATCTTATTATAATGTATGCATACGTCTGGCTATTCATTCATCTGGTCAATTACATTACAATTATCAGCGATGACATCTATCCATTGCTCAATTGGTATTCTCCTATTCAATGTCTAGTTTTCGATGGGGGTTGTCTAAACTTAATTGGATTGCATGATGCTTAGTACTACGAGCCTCTTTAAATTAACAACAAGTGTTGCCCAATCACTGTCCAAGGATTTCCAACAGCACAGTCAGTTGTTTGTACCTTTGCATACAAATATGGTTAAAGGACAAATGGAGAAGAACTAGGTAAAGGATAAGGGGAAACAAAAACTAATTAAGCCCACTGTAGGGTCTAGGAAGAAAGGAAGAAAATCAAACAAAGAGGTTATGGAAAACCTCTTCGATGCATATTCTATAGGTAATCCTCCATAGGTTCAGAATCTTATTCAAGTCTAGGAGAGAGACTGTAACACTAAAGAGGAGATAGACATACAGAAGGAAGTAATTGACTTCATTAAAGATCCAGGCAACACAAGAGGGAGACTGCCCCTTTTTCATCAATCTATTCACACATACTGGATGCTCAAATGCGTTTTGGCCAAGGTTGTCTTGAGCTTACAGGAAATGGGAGGAGACCCCAAAGTGGTTTATGTTCTGCAAGATATCAGAAGAGAGATACAAGAGATCCGCATTTCGCAGCAACATGGTACAACTCGTCTTGGAAGAATAGAGCGTTAGCTTCAAACAATGCATCAGGTGGATATTCCCAGCTCCAGTGTAAAATATTCGGCACCTGTTGAATATTCAGATGATTGACATAGTACTTCCTTTGGTTTCTTATGTATTTTGCGGACAGTGTTTACTATTTGCAGTTAGAATATATTAGAGATTGTAGAATGGACATAGTGGTTATTAGAAGGTTTAAACTTTTCCAATACTGGATGGATTTTAACTCCTTATGGTGGCCAGCAGACCTGGTTTCCTTTAGGTAGGTTGAGGCCATCAAGTTTTGATTTATAGCAACCT
Source organism: Pinus albicaulis (assembly GCA_034641835.2). Taxonomy (NCBI): domain Eukaryota; kingdom Viridiplantae; phylum Streptophyta; class Pinopsida; order Pinales; family Pinaceae; genus Pinus; species Pinus albicaulis. Next base: position 1,073,459,912 of record CM076574.1, read on the forward strand.
GCTGCTTTTTTATTAATAGAAAATAGAAAGGTACTGCTAAACTTACAAAAAAAAAACTTATTAGTAGATAAAAAAATTTAATGTTGATAAATTTTTAATTGGAATTGGAAAATATTGTGGTGAAATTTTAATTTGTGTTATTTAAACTAATTTTTTTTATTGTATATATAGAGTCACCACTTTCAAAACTTTTGAAAATTTTTATTGTGAAAACTTTATCCATCAAAATTATGATTTCAATAAATCTCTACAAAATTTTAAATAAATTAAATTCGAACTCTTAAAATCTCAATGGAAAAATAAATTCCTATGGCTTATATTTTTTCAGTACGCGCTCATCAAGTATTGAGTCAATATGTGCTCACAAACGATCGACGTTTTACCTAATATGTAAAAATAATTATTAGATTAAGGAAAAGATGAGAAAAATCTGAGGGTCTTTCCTCATTCATAAAGTGAAAGTATAGTGAGCAGCAATATTCAAGGCTTAAATGTCACCCATCACTCGCACCCTTCCCTTAGAATGGTCAATCTCGTGGTCAAATATTAAGCGTATCTGGAGCCCATGGCAAAAGGAGTCATGCAATTATAGAATACCATGTGCCGACAACCTCACTGTGGGATACTAATGTGGCCAATGTTATTCTGTGGGTAGGGCACTTTGCATAAGAAAAATCGAGAGTTTAGGCCATGAAGAAAGGTAGCTTCTCCACCTCCCATTTCTATATAATCTAGGCACTATTAACCCAGTGGTCTTTCAGGCAGTACTCCTGGGGTTTGACAGGGATGGTCAGCCTGTTGGTTCCATAGGGAGATGCATTTTTCAGTACTCCAAGTTCTTGCTTCGCTCCCCACTTCATTGAAAAAATAAAAAATCTATGTATGTACAATATAGACATTAAAAATAATAACATTTATTCGACCATAAAAAATAAATATACTCTTTTCAATTTAAAAATTTATATATAAATTATAAAAATAATTCCTAAATTCCAGCGAGAAAGTATAAGGTTAATCGTCGCTCACCAGCAGTGTCGGTTATAGCATGGTTAGACCTTTGAATATAGAAAACTCCCATGGGGGGGAAGGAATGTGGCTGTCGGCCACCGTCTGTTTGAACGTAGGGTGTACATCCACCCAATAACTCAACCGCAAATCATATCTCCACACGTTGCGATGGGTACCACCGTTGTTCACGGAAGAAAATTTGATTGTATATTGACCTCCACATTCTATTTATTTGGAAGTCATAGAGTCCACCAATCAATTAGTTATCGATTCAAGAATCACTTCTCACGCCAGATATCAATTCAGGTGAAGTCTAATTATCTTAAGCAACCATTTCTTTCGTTGTAAAATGGCCCGTGTAACAGTGGCCACCATGTTCAGTTTCTTGTGGATAGCTGGTGCAGCTTATGCACTAGACAATGGCTAGAAATCTGCACATGCTACGTTTTATGGTGGCAGCGATGCATCGGGCACAATGGGTAAATTCACACTTCGACAAAACTTCAGTCCTGTGGACGTCTGGGTGGGCACAGACACTATATGTTTTGCAGTTTCAGCTTTAGATTAATAATTTAATACCATATGTTAGTTAATTTATTTGAATGGGTAGAGTTTGTCCTTCCAAGTCAGCACGAGCAATGGGAGAACCATCACCTCCTATAACGTCGCTCCTGCAAATTGGCAATGCGGCCAGACATTTGAAGGATAGAAATTTTAACCCATTTTTATGTGCATCAAAGCTAACTTGTGTAAGAGTAACGCAGAAGCAATGAAGCCGACGTGATGCGAGAATATCGCCCTCTTTTAAGAGTTTATTTCTCCGAGATTACGTTAGGCAGCATTTCGAGTGTACTTGAACCAAGGATACGAGGATTTATGCCCACTTGTAAATTGATATACACTTACAGAATATTGTTGCGCTGACTGGAGGTGGTGTATATTGTATCAGTGACATATTTCTCATAGATTTCGTGAATTGGCACTTTTATATTTTCATCGTTATGGTTGATAGCTGTTGGAATTTCTGATAATTCCAGAACAATATAGAGAGAATAATACTCTCCTTCTAACATAGAGAATACAATGACAGAGATTGTAGAATAGAACTTTTCTTTCTATTTCGTTAATAGAACTAAAAACTATTACAAATTTCTTCCTCACTGGAGGGATTCACAAAATATGAGTAAGACTGCTACAGACGCAGTGCTCTCAAAAACAAACTTCTCTCTCTGTCTCTCAAAATGCACAAACAATGCTTTATTATGGTTCACTGAGTTTTCGCTGCCTGCGGACTTACACAGCAATACAACACAACAATACAATAAACTTACTCTCTTACAATGCAATGCAATACAATGATTTTTATATGGCGTGGCTTTGTAAAACATAAAAACAAGAAATAAAATGAAAATACATTGTGAAACATAAAACTTTAACCTAAATCTTATTTGGCGCGATGTACAAGTGGAGCCCACTTCGCAATTGGCGATCGGCGATCGGCGGAACAAAAACTTTGGCGGAATGAACTTTGGACTTTGCGATTCAATGATATTGTGATTGCGCAATGAGCGATGTGCGATGTGCGACTGTGGTGGGACCACATTGCATCGCACCATCGGCATCGGCGGAAATAACAAATGGCGGAACGGCTTGACAAATGAACTTGTGATGTTGCGATTTGCGATTGAGATCACATCGCAAACATTAAAATTGGCGAAACATACATATGGCAGATGGAGCGATGGTGAATGTGATTGCGTTGCACGATTGTAATCGCATCACAAGTGTTATATCAACAGTAACACTTTCAGATGCGGAACATTACAACGTTCCTTTATGATTTATGATTGCAATTGTGATTGCATCGCATCGCATCAAAACAATCCATATCAACAAGACACTTAACTTAAGACTTGCGATTGCGATCGGTAGTGAAGTGGTAGGGACCACTATCACGTGTCTCATTCAAAACTTAAAGGACTTTTCCATTTAACCAAAATTTCTTCATTTTTGGTTGTTGAGGGCTTAAAAGCCTGAAAAGACTTCTCTTTAATAAAAACTCTGATCTTGCGTGGTTGAACCACGAAAGTCTTCATTTCTCTGCAAAAATGGCTACACCCATACAAAATTAACTTCTCCTCTGCAAAATTGGCTGCTGCCCATCAACATTAAATTCTTCCTTACTGTTTTTCTCCATTCCTCTTGAATACACGGTGTTGTGCACGCAAGCTCTTTGCTGCCCCTTTGTACTCTGTTTCTACCTGCACGGGGTACGCAAGTGACTTTAATATTTTCAACACTCCCCCTTAAAGTCAGTTGTTGGGTTATCAGTCATACCCAAGCATTTCCTTAAACATTCAAAAGTCTTCTGCCCCAATGGCTTTGTCAAAATATCTGCAAATTGCTCCTCTGTTCTACAATGTTGTAAAACAATTTCTCCATTGTTCACCAATTCTCTGATATAGTGAAACTTGGCATCTATGTGCTTCGTTCTCTTGTGAAACACAAAATTATTTGATAATGCAATAGCTGAGCTATTGTCACAATATGTCATTGTGCCCTTTACCTATTCTTGACACAAATTCCTCAACATTCTTCTCATCCATACTTCTTGACACACTGCTACTATAGCTGCCACGTATTCTGCCTCTGTTGTAGATAACGCTACAATAGGTTGTTTCTTAGAAGCCCATGAAATGGCTTCTGAACCCATATGAAATACATAACCAGATGTGTTTTTCCGATCATCTACACTTCCAGCCCAATCACTGTCAGTGTATCCAATTAATTCTGAATTTTCTGAAGTAGTATATAAAATACCATACCTTTTAGTTCCTTTAACGTACCTCAGAATTCTCTTCGTTGCTTGCCAATGTGCTTCTTTTGGCCTTTCCATAAACCTGGAGATAAAACTAACAACATGCATAATATTCGGCCTAGTTGCAGTCAAATACATGAGGCTGCCAACTATGCTTTTATACAAAATTGGATCAAAATCCTTGTTGCTGTCATCTTTACTCAACTTCAATCCCATTACTGTGGGAGTAATTGCAGCTTTGCACTCCTGCATATTAAATCTTTCTAAAACTTGATTCACATACTTTTCTTGTGAGATAAAAATCCCATTTTCATTTTGTTCTACTTCTATTCCTAAGAAGTATCTCAACAATCCCATGTCAGTCATTTCAAATTCTTCTTTCATGACTGTTTTGAAATTTTCACTGAGGTAATCATCATTAACTGTGAATATTACATCATCAACATATAACACAACAATGAGCATCTTACCATATTTTTCTTTGATGTACAATGTGGGTTCTCCATCACACTTTTCAAACCCGTTTTCCAGTAGATAGGAATATATCCTACTGTACCATGCTCTTGATCCTTGCTTCAGCCCATACAAAGATTTCTTCAATCTGCACACTTTGTGTTCTTGGCCCTTTTTCTCATAGCCGAGAGGTTGTTCCACATATACCTCTTCCATTAAAATTCCATTTAAAAATGAAGATTTTAAATCCATCTGGTATACTTTCCATTTGTTTTGTGCTGCTATGGACATCATTGCTCTTATTGTTTCCATTCTTGCAACTGGTGCAAAACTTTCCTCATAGTCTCTTCCATGCTGCTGCTTATATCCTTTGACACCAAGTCTGGCCTTGTGTCTTTCAATCCTACCTTCAGCATTACTTTTGGTCTTGTAGACCCATTTAACTCCAATGACTTCTTTACCTTCTAGGAGATCAACTAGCTCCCATGTTTTGTTCTTCTCTATGGCATTAATTTCTTCATCCATAGCTTCTATCCATTTTCTATCTTTTATTGCATCTTCAAAATGAATAGGATCATCAACATGACAATACAAAGCAAATAGGGAATTCATACCTTCATTTGCTGCTTCATTCTCATAGATCTCATTTAAATTTATGAATCTTGTTCCTCTTTCATTCAGTGTAGTTGTGCTTGAAGCACTCAGTTCTGCTCCATGTGGTGTGCTTGGAGAAGCACTCTCATTTCTTCTCAAGGGTGTTTTCACTCCTGCTTGAGGTGTCCGTTTGCACTCCTGCTTGAGGTGTCCCTTGTTGTCCTTGTGTTGGTGGAGTTTGTGCTACCGATGAGGTGTTATTTTCAGCCGTATCTTCCTCATCTTCATCATGAGATAAACAGCTTTTAACATTAATTGTTTTCTCAATGCTTCCAGCCCATGCTTCCTCTTCAATAAACTACACATCTCTGCTTATCACAAATTTCTTTGAGGATGGGTTATACAATATATATCATTTGGAATCTTCACAATATCCAAGGAAGATGCACTTCTCCCCCTTACTATCCAGATTCTTCCTTAACTTATTTGGAATGTGTGCATATGCCACACATCCAAAAACTCTCATGTGGGTGACTCCCTGTTTTCTACCACTCCACGCTTCCTCTGGAACTCTGTTCATTATAGCTTTTGTTGGGCATCTATTCAAAATATACACAGCACAATTTGCTGCTTCTACCCAATACTCATTTGGCAAGTGTTTTGCCTTTAGCATACTTCTCACCACTTCCATTATGGTTCGATTCTTTCTTTCAGCAACTCAATTTTGTTGCAGTGTATACCTTGTAGTAAACTGCTTGTGTATGTCGTTCTCTCTGCAAAAACACAAAAAATCTTTTGAGATGTATTCACCTCCTCTATCAGTTCTAAGAACTTTGATATGTTGTCCACTCTGTTTCTCTACTAGAGCTTTAAAGTGGCAAAATTTCTCAAAGACTTCACTCTTATATTTCAGAAAATAAACCCACACTTTCCTTATGAAATCATCTATGAAGGTCAGCATTTAATTGCTGCCTGAAACTGTTGTTGTTTGCATCGGCCCACATAAATCTGAATGAATGATTTCTAAGGGTGCTTTCGCCCTTATTCTTTTCCCTGATGGAAAATTTTCTCTGTGTTGTTTTCCCAAGATACAGCCTTCACATAGGCTGTCAGGTTTCTCAATCATTGGTAGACCTCTTACCATTCTTTTTCTGTGCAACAAGTTTAATCCTCCAAAATTGAGATGTCCAAATCTCAAGTGCCATAACCAGTTCTCATTTTTCTCTTCCTTCTGAAAGACCTCTTGCGTTACAGCTGCTAGACTGTTTCCTTTTCCCTTCAAGTTAGTGTTGAGCTTGATTGGAAACATTCTATTGTTGGTCATTTGTATTTTAACAATAATTTTCTTGCTTGGAGGTATATCCATTATTTTGCACACATCATTCTTGAACAATACTTTGTAACCTTTATTTATGAGTTGCCCAATGCTCAAAAGATTACACTTAAAACCAGGAACATAATAAACATCTGGCACAAACTTCTGCTCACCATTTCTTGCACGAATACTAACTCTGCCTTTTCCTTTTACAAAGATCTTAGTATCAGTTCCTGTGGTTACTTCTGATTGAACTTCTTCATCAAGATTGGCAAACATTACTATGTTTCCATTCATGTGATTACTACAACCTAAATCTAAGAACCATACATCATCTTGTCTATCTTGTGCTACATTACATGTTAACAGCACATTCTTTGGGTTCTTTTCTTCTTTTGCTACATTAGCATTTTGCCTATTATTCATGTCATTTTTCTTTTTCCTACATTCATTGGCATAGTGCCCATATTTCTTGCAATAATGACAATGGACGTTGGATTTTTAATACCATTGTCCATGCGCATGTTGGTGTCCACCTTGTTGGCTGTTGCATTGGCCGTGGCTGTGATTTTGACTGTTGCTCCTTCCATGTGAATGTGAAGGGTTGTTCCTTCCTCCTTTGTTTTGGCTTCTGCCTCTTCCTCTTCCTCTACCTTGACCTCTTCCTCTTACAAAAGGCATCTGGGTCTTGAAGGCATGCTCTAGAGATGGATTTACTATTCTTTCCAATCTCTGTTCATGAGTCATCAACGAGGCATGAAGTTCATCTACTGTGAACTTTGAGAGATCTTTGGTCTCTTCTATGGTGGTAACTATAACATCAAACCTTGAGGGTAGAATCCTCAATAGTTTCTCCACAATCCTTCTTTATTCAAGAGTTTCACCATGGTACTTTATCTGTGTGACCATCCCAATCACATGTGTGAAGAACGAGTCTATGTTATCAGACTCTTTCATACAGAGAGTTTCAAAATCTCTCCTCAGCAACTGTAGTTTTTCTGTCTTCACTTTCTCCATACCTTGATAGGCTATCTTAAGAGTTTCCCATGCATCCTTGGATCTCTTAGCTGCTGCTATCCTCGGAAACACACTCTCATGTACTGCTTGATACAAATAGAAGAGGGCTTTAGAGTCCTTCTTTCTATTTCTCTTCAATATATCTTTCTCTGCTTGAGTTAAGGCATCAAAATCCTGCTCATTAGCTGGTTCATCAAAACCATCTTCTACAAAATCCCATAAGTCTTGTGAGGCAAACAGGGCTCTCATGGTAATGGCCCAATAATCATAGTTCTTTCCATTAAATTGTGGAAGCTGAGCATTTCCAATACTCATACTAGTGTTTGGTCCAGCGATTGCTTATAAACTTAACTCTGAACTAAACTTAACTGTGTTTTTCAAACAAACTTTCTTTCCTTATTTAAAAGACGAACTCTGTCTCTGAGGACTACTCTTTTAAACAAAACAACAACTCTGTTTTTTTTTAGAAATACCTGGACTTTAATCTTCTGCTGAGCCTTCACACTGCTGGAGAACTGCTGCAACAAATATTCTTCTTCATTCAGCTTCTTTGAAACCTTCAAAAAGCCTGAACTAGCTATAATACCATGTTGGAATTTCTAATAATTCCATAACAATATAGAGAGAATAATACTCTCCTTCTAACACAGAGAATAAAATGGCAGAGATTGCAGAATAGAACTTTTCTTTCTATTTGATTAACAGAATTAAAAACTTTTACAAATTTCTTCCTCACTGGAGGGATTCACAAAATATGAGTAAGACTGTTATAGACGCAGTGCTATCAAAAACAAACTTCTCTCTCTGTCTCTCAAAATGCACAAACAGTGCTCTGTTATGGTTCACTGATTTTTCTCTGCCTGTGGGTTTACACAACAATACAATAAACTTTCTCTCTTACAATACAATGCAATACAATGCTTTTTATATGGCACGGCTTTGTAAAAAATAAAAAATAAAAATAAAATGAAAATACATTGCGAAACATAAAACTTTAACCTAAATCTTCTTTGGCGTGATGTACGAGTGGAGCCCACTTCGCAATCGGCGATCGGCGATCGACGGAACAAAAAATTTGGCGGAATGAACTTTGGACTTTGTGATTGGCGATTTGCGATTCAACGGTATTGCGATTGCGTGATGAGCGATGTGCGATGTGCGACTGTGGTGGGACCACATCGCATTGCACCATCGGCATCGGCAGAAATAACAAATGGTGGAATGGCTTGACAACTGAACTTGTGATGTTGCGATTTTTTATTGAGATCGCATCGCAAACATTACAATCGACGGAACATACATATGGCAGATGGAGCAATGGTGAATGCGATCGCATTGCAATTGTTATATCGGCGGTAACACTTTCGGATGCGGAACATTAAAACGTTCCTTTGCGGTTTGCAATTGCGATTGTGATCGCATCGCATCGCATCGGAACAATCCATATCAACAAGACACTTAACTTAAGACTTGCGATTGCGATCGGTAGTGAAGTGGTAGGGACCACTATCACGTGTCTCATTCAAAACTTAAAGGACTTTTCCATTTAATCAAAATGTCTTCATTTTTGGTTGTTAAGGGCTTAAAAGCCCGAAAAGAATTCTCTTTAATAAAAAATCTGATCTTGCGTGGCTGAACCATGAAATTCTTCATTTCTCTGCAAAAACGGCTACGCCCATACAAAATTAACTTCTCCTCTGCAAACTCGGCTGCTGCCCATCAACATTAAATTCTTCCTTATTGTTTTTCTCCATTCCTCTTGAATGCACAATGTTGTGCACGCAAGCTCTCTGCTGCCCCTTTGTACTATGTTTCTACCTGCACGGGGTATGCAGGTGACTTTAATATTTTCAACAATGGTAATCACTGGAGATTTTCATGGCTTTTACCCGCGTGTTCTCTATATGTATGAAGTGATTGATTGAATTAACTTTGGTAGCCTTCGGACTATATATATATATATTCAATTTTCAAAACTTAGAGGGAGATATGGCACATTTCTTTCATAGCTCAGTGAAAGGGCGGGAAAATTCAAAGCCCTATGCATTCATCTCAATCCCCCTGCTAAGATTAGATTGGGGCAGGTACCACAATAATTATTGTATCTGTTATGACTATAAATACGAGTACATCAGTAGTACATTTAGAGTAGCAAATAAATTATTTTAAAAATCATAAGAATTAATCATATTATTATCCTTATCCCTGCAACCCATTGGGTAATGGGTTGAAATTCAATTACATTGGGTAATGCGTTGAAATTCAAATAATCTAGCATTGACTAAAATTAACCAACCAATTAAGTAAAGATTGACATTACAAAAAGCCATATATATATATATATATATATATATATATTAATTTTAAAATTTAATTTATTCACTTTTTTATTTGATTGGTGCAAAAAAATTGAGTTTTATTAATCCATGATGATTCCCACCGCCGTCACTTTCATATCAATACATGAGTTTTAAATCCATTCAATATCTTCGCCGTTGTTTCTCACACGGTAAATAGCCATAATTTAATATGAGTATATTGTATACACATGCAGAATATTTCATTAACTACACCTAACTATTCCATTAAGTATATGTTTAATCTTGATTTTTTTCATTTATTTGGTAAGGAGCCTCATAAATTGATAAAAAATTCTTAGTGGTGTCATGGTGGCATTGCCATAAGAATCAAAAAATGACAAATATGAAGAGAGAAAATGAAAGAAAGGGAACCCTTTCCACTGAAGAAGTATACAAAATGGATTCATGGACTCCCTCATACCTTGGATCAAATAAAAAAATCATGGAGCCCCTTGCCAATAATGAGAAAGAAAATAAATTTGGAAAAAAAGAAAAAACTTGAAATGGTCATTTGAATATAACACTAGGCTCACAAGCATCTCTTTCCAAATTTCTCTATGTGAAATTCCATTGAAATTAAGGTATCTTTTTTCATTGTGTAAAGACAATTTATCAATCAATGCTCAAGTCATTTCATAAGTTAAAATAAAATAAGAAGCTCATAAAAGTAATACTCCTTTAGCAACCAATTTTTCCTTAAGAATGGGTGAGAATTTGAGAGATCTAAACCCCCTCAAATTTTTATTAAGTTATATAAGTATGAATGAAACCCATAATTGTTATTAATAAAACTATAACAATTACTATAACAAACACTCAACACAAAAACAACTAATAATGTTGGGCACATTATTTTATAGTTGTTATAATATCTTATTATTAGAAATTTTAGTTTTCAAATTTTCTTTCATTTTTTTAATAAAACCTTAACAACATTATCTTATTCATAATAATGATGATGAGAATAGTGATAATTAATTCTCATTAAAAAAAAAAAAATCATTTTTTTCATCATAAATTTAAAGAAAAACATTAATGGTAAATCAACTTTGTTTTAAAATGTTTCCCTAAATTTAGTTTTTAGTTAAATCGTGAAGGATATGCAACATTGTTTTCAATAAGTTTGCAACCAAGGGGGTTTGATGGTAGCAGTTTGACTTTCATGAACCACTATAATGCATACACAAGGATATTTTGAAACCATTTAAATCATAGATGAATGACTTACTTAAAGTAGTTAAATCCCCAAAAATGATATCTAATATTTAAAAATAGTTATATGCTGCCATAAGGATAATAATTTATTTATAGCTTACCAACTCAATAATATCAATATTTAATATTATATATTAATATAAGAGATTTAATTATATTCAATGTTATAAATTAATATAAAAAAATTAATTATTCTTGTTATTACATGAAAGTTAAAATAAATTAAATATAATTGAATTAATATGAAATAAATGTAAAGAATAAACTAATAAAAAAACACCAAACAACCAAGCAATATCCAATCACAAATTGGTCATTATAATATTTATCTAATGACTAATGCATGGTCACATTAAATATTTCAATTACTTGAATAATGATATCACCATTTACTTCACAATGGATTGACTGTAAATCAATCAAAATCTAGAACAACACTTCTGTAACCGTATTTACTAGGGTTAGTGGAGGAACTTGACGGATTCAAAATTCCCCCTTAACTGTAATCAATTGTTCATCCAAAATCCGCCGATAAGAGCAAAGGTGAAAGGGATTCGCTTGACAATGAGGAGATCAGGATTGGTGGAAGCCGAGGTCGAAATACATGTAAAGATTTTTGGGAGAGGAGGATACCATTTGGATCATATTCAAGGGATGAATTTGGAAGGGTCACTGCCAACAGGTTTCAACAAGCTGAGTCCCCTGACCTTGATCAGCATCTCGTTGCCCAGTTTCAGCGAATTGTCGAATTTGCAATTGGTGTTTCTTGGGAGCAAAGTGTTTGATTCCATACCGGTAGATTTCTTCGACGAGCTCACGAAGCTGCAAACGTTTGTGATAGATGATAATAGCCTGCTAGAGTCGTGGAAGATCCTGTCAGGGCTCTCGAATGTCGTGGCTCTTACTTCATTCAGTTCTAATAATGCTAGTATTTTCAGCGAGCTACTAGATTTTTTGGCGATGGAACAATAACAGGGTTGCATACACTGATGCTTGTTTAAAATATTCTGAATGGGTGGATCCCAACATCGTTCAATGCCTCGTCGAATTTGCAGGTACTGTGGCTAAATAATTAGAACGACGGGCTACTCATCAGATCTATTAAGAAAAAAAATTATTTACGTATGTGTTGTATTTATGATTATGAATGGATGTAGAAAAAATAAATCCAGTGCTTCTGGACATTGTATTATTTTATAATAATTTTAAAGTATCTTCTTGTAATTTTGAAAGGATCATTAGATTTAAAGATCTAATTTTCTTGTTTGAAAGTCTAAAAGATCTCAAGATGAGAGGGAATAGGTAAATTAAAGCTCTAAAAGTTTCCTATAGTCAACTTTGGTAAATTTGGCATAATCTTTATTAGGGTACCATATATGTGTCTCCTCTGTAATATATTTCCTGGATTTTTCTAGGGACAGTATGGCCACGTGTTGAGAAGGATTAACTAATGGATTTTTGTGGTTTATGGCTGGATTTTTCATAAATTTCAGAGAAAAACATGTGTTTTGTGTCGTCAAAGAAAGATTAACTGGAGAAATTTAGATACATTCAAGACTAGGAGGCTTGAGAGTAAGTAAATATTTTCACGACCCTAAAGTAAAAAAGTTCACAATAATGATAAATTAGAATATCAATTTTACCACGAGATCATTGGCTTTAAGGACAAGAGCACAAAGTGACTGGAATCTTTAGAATAATTGGAGCTCATAAGAAATTACATTCCAGTTTATTTTCTCAAGTCTTGAGGTCGAAAACTTGTCAGGATCACTTGAAGTTTGGAAAACTGCTACATAATTGTGTGTCAAGATGCACTAGATAACCTCCCGACCATTTCCAGATAGTCAGTTCCATGCCAAAATAGTGAAACAATTTCTCGACATAAAAATATTTTGCATAAAAATAAATAATTGGGTGATAAGTCAAAGTGTACGGCTTTGAACATTAGTCACTTGAATCCAATTTACTTGAGGTCATACGTTCGAATTGCAACAAGCGAAAAGAGTTCAAGAAAAGGGAAGGTCATGCATTCGAATCACACTAAGCAAAATAAGTTCAAGTAAAAGTTCAATGTGAAAAGAAGTTGAAGAAAAAGAGAGGAGGTTGGTCAGTTATAGTTTCTTTGCTTGGAATGAGAACAAGCTCAGTGTTGATCATGATCGTGGTGGCTCTGACTATCATTACATCTACTGGGGCGGGTGCTGTGGGTATCAACCATGGTCACATAGCAGACAATCTCCCCTCAAATTCCAAATTAGTGCATTTGATCAAGAGGCAAGGCATCAAAAAGTTGAAGATCTACGATGCAGACTCTGCAAATATCCATGAATTCAGTGGTATCGACATTAAAATTACCATTTCCATTCCCAATGAGAAAATCTCCAATGTTGCTCATAATCTTTCATGAGCCTATGCCTGGGTCCAACAAAACGTGGTCGCTTATGTTCCGGGCACCCAGATCATGGCCATAACTGTCGGGAATGAAGTCTTCGCCAATTCTAGTATCCTCACCTCCTACCTTGTCTCTACCATGACAAATATTCACAGGGTTCTCATAAAATAAAACCTCGACTAAATTGTCAAGGTGTCGAGCCCTGTTGCAACCCGTGTGCTCCAGAACCCTTTCCCGCCTTCAAGCAACGTTTTTAAGAGCAACTTTGTGGAGACCACGATAAACCCAATTATCGACTTTCTGAGCCAAATAGGGCCCTATTTCATGGTCAATTATTACCCTTTATTTTCCTACAAGGGAGATGTCAACAATATTTCACTGGACTACCCACTCTTTCGCCCTAGTGCCGAAGTCCAGGACAACAACACCAGGCTCCTGTACACCAACCTTTTTGATGCACATATCAATGCAGTGTTCTCTGCAATGTCAGCCCTTGGCTATAAGAACCTCTACATTGTTGTGTCTGAGACTGGGTGGCCATCTAAGGGCTACGATGATGAAACTAGTGCTAGCTTTGAAAAATTTGCGGTTTACAACAGAAACATCGTCAATCATGTCCTCTCCAACTCTGAAACTCCACTCAAGCACAAGGCCTCTCTAGACACCTTCATTTTCTCTCTCTTTAATGAAAACCAGAAGCCAGGTCTGACATCGGAGTGAAATTATGATTTATTCTACCCAACCGAGGAGCATGTCTATGACATTACTCTCACACCTACAGCCATGAAGAACTAGGCACCCACCTCTGGAAGCAATTCCTCTTCCACCCCAGCCACGTCTGTGTAGCATCATCGCAGCATCGGAACAACCCTAGATGGAGCATCCGAGATGTGGTGCATTGCTAATTCCAAGATTGATTCTAGTAAGCTCAAGGCGGCATTATACTATGCATTTGGAGAAGGGGCTATAGATTGTAAGCAGATTTAGGCCGGGGTGCCTTGCTACAAACCTAACACGCTAGAATCCCATGGTTCACATGCTTTTAACCACTATTATCAAAAGAAGAACTGCAAGACTAGAACTTGCGACTTCGAGGGCACTGTTTATGTCATTTCCCAATCTCCAAAGTTTGGCTGAATCCCTAGTCTCATCTTGATATGTACAATCATGATTAAATAATGTCTAAGTCCTTAATGTATAAAATTAAAATACACTATTAGACTTCTATACTATGTCAACTACAAAACATAAGATTTTTTGAGTCCTTCTGCAGCAGCATTCATGCCTGACTCGAACTGATCTTTATGAGGGATGACCATTAGTAAAATAGACTCAAAGAACGATGTACCAGAGGTAGGGACTAACAACAAGAAGTGACTAACAAAAATTAAAAAATAGTTTCCACATGTTGAATTTTGATAGGAGGGAAGGGCGAAAATCGAGTGTGGAGATTGGCTGGGATGAACAATGTTTTCCTAACCAACTCCAAAAAAAAAAAATTTCTACACATCCTACCATATTCAAGAGAAGGTTACGGTGGTTTGAACCTCAAACCTCTAAACACCTTCACCCACCTGTACCATTTTCCAGAAGTTTTTCGGGTCATATTTATCTTCGAAGCGGTAAGCCCCAAATAACATCACATACAGAGTAACTCCGCAGGACCAGACATCTGCAAGCTGAGAAACTGAAACCCCAACAGCACATAATTAGAGATATTGCTTGTGGAAACCCCTACAGCATCCCAATTATAGATAGTGTGTGTGTGCGTGCACAATGAATATTTATTCCATGAGAGACCTTGTCGTCATACTCTTTCCTGGACAATACCGCATCGAAAACCTCAAAAAACTCACCTTCGAGTATCTGAAGTCCCAAATCTTGAGCCGGGAAGCAGGGCTGCCATCTAGTAATGTATTTTCTGGCTAAAGATTGCGGTGGCAGATTTTCTGCGGTTTGCCTTAAATAAATATTAAAGAACCAGCCAAAACAATATTTGTAGAATAGAAATAAAATAAGAAGAAAATTAAAGAAACAACCACGATAATATTTGCAAAGTAAAGAGGAAAGAAGAAGAAGAAGAGAAGAGACGGAGAAGAAAGAAAAATCCAGAGGAATATTTTAGAGTAATAATAAAAGAATGAAAAATACTATTGGATACCATGGCATGGCAGTAGCTAACTCCCGAAATCAGCTGTTGAAAGAAAAATATTGCCTAACGTCACACAGTGTCATATATTAGAAGCAATTCCTTCCGCCTGAACATAAAAAAATAAAATCTAGCGATGAAGACATATTTCATCCTCTCTAAAGCGTCTGGCATTACATTTCAAAATATACTTGGCTAGAAGGGCAATAATAAAGCTTTATGATTGGGTGGGGTGAACAATGTTTGCCTACCTAATGTCATAAAGAAAACGCCTCTGACGTAATTAGCTAAAAACCTTTTAATGATGAATAAAATTTGACAGAACATTGAAAATATTCATTCATTTGTTAATCTTGACTAAACTCTGACATGGAATTGGAAATGTAATCTGACATGGAATTGGAAATGTTCCTTCATGAGAAGGGGGTTCCAGACAAAAATCAAATCTATACATCTATACGTTGTTCATAATTTTTCATGACAGAAACTATGTGGGTGTGAAAATACATCTCTAATCAATTAATTAAAAATGGGTAGTAGTACACTTCTGTAAGTAAATTCCACGCGAAGCAATAAAAGTACTACCAGAAGTTTAATTGTGAAAAGCATTGGTTAATTATTTTATGTTTCAGTGTTTGATTATGTTTGTTGTTATTTTTAATGTATATATTTTATTTACATAATGAATTTATTATTCTCGAAAAAAATATATAGTATATTTGAATTATTTGAATTTACAGCGAAAAAATAATAATAATTTTTTCAAAAAATATCCAAAATAAAAAACAATAAAAATTACAATTTACAAAACTAGCAGCATTTACTAGGATGCATGAAAGCTTGGTTTTTTTAATATCTGATATATTTATGTAGATAATATACATTAAAGCTTCATTTTTTTAATTATATCTTGTATATCCACTATAGAAATTATACAAACATATGTATATCAATGGATTCAATCCGATCAAGCATTGTACTAAAGCTAGATACTGAATCCTTCTACAAATCAATTGCAGAAAATAAACACAATCACCAATGACAACAAGTAAAGAAAGAAGCAAATAAAATCACAACACAAATATTTTCCTGGGGAAAGCTTGCTGCTCAAAACCCCTCTAACTTCTATTGTATATTCACCATGGAATCATGAAACAATTACAATGCACTCTTCTCATAAGAGTCTCCTGCACTCTCACAACTGTCTCACGTTGACCTGGACAAAATCGACCAACACTTATGCAATTTCCTTCCTCTAATTAGCTTGTCTTGCTTGTGCAATTGATGAGGAATGAAATCCCTATTCTTTAGGAATTTCATCCTTCCAAAACTGTGGAAGGATCATGGGCAATCCAATGGATGTCAGGTTGCATGCGGGCAACCTACTAATGATACAAATGATAGATAACATCCCTTTAACCTTTGTCTCAACTAGGTCTCCACTGGAACTGAAATGCATGTAGCTATTAATAGTAAATCATCAGTTGCATGGAAGATAACTGCATGTGAATTAAATCTGATTTAATTCACTTGATCTCTCACTAGTGCAACAAATAGTGACAGCTAGTCCAATTGACTTTAACTCAATAAATTAAGTTAATTGATTTCTCATGCATTAAAATAATGCTCTAACTGAAATTCAAACTCCATAACTAATAGAATCACTCTGGATGCCTCACCAACCACCCTCAACTCGAAATTCATGAGCTAACTGAGTTTATCACCGTTAGTTAACTACTACAAGTGATTATGAGATAAGATTACATTTTATTGTCTAATTTAATTAAGGGAAAATAAAATTAGACACACATTTCTTGTTGAATTTTCAACACTCCCTCTCAATAAGAAAGGGATTATCTGCCACCCCAATCATGCCTCTATGGTATTTGAATTTTCTCCTGGCGAGCGCCTTGGTCAGAATATCTGCATCATGATCTTCCATGGGAATGTAATGAAGTAACATAATGTGCCTCTAAACATAATCTCTGAGATGGTGGTACCAGATGTATATGTGCTTGGACCTATCATGGAATACTAGATTAACCGAAGTTTAATGCAACTCTGGTTATCACAATGTATCACCGTCGGATCCATCTGAGAACCAAACAAACCAACCAGTATATTTCTCATCTAGATGGCCTCACATGCAGCCTAACTTGCTGCCATGTACTCTGCCTCGGCTGAACTGAGTGCCACATATCGCTGCTTCCTGCTATACCAAGAAACTATTGTCGATCTTATGCTGAAGACCCCTCCTAATTTTCTCTTTGTGTCTGATGGACTGCTGCCCAATTTGCATCCATGAAGCCTTAAAGCTTCACTCCCTCTGTCTGTCTATACCATAATCCATAATCTGTAGTGCCCCTGAGATATCTCAATACATGCTTCCCCACCTTCCAAAAGAGCTTGGTCGGCTTAGCCATAGCTTGACTCAGCTGGTTAATTGCGTAGAAAATGTCTGGTCGGGTGTTCACCAAGTACATCAGTGAACCCACTAGCTGCCTGTAGATAGTAGCACCCACTACCTCTCCTGAAGTAGCATCCTCTTTCCTCCAATTTCCTGGAAGAGGAGTATTCATGGGTTTACGTCTCTCCATGTGAAACTTACTCAGAATCTCTTTGGCATACTTGCCTTAAGAAAAAAATAACTCACCATCCCGCTGCCATATTTCCAAACCAAGGAAATAGTGAAGGAGTCCCATGTCATTCATTTCAAACTCCCTTGCAAGAATTTATCAGCTACTCATCACCTGTCAAAATTAGATCATCAACATAAAGTATGGTAATCAAGATCTTACCATCAACCCTAATATGGTACATGTTCGCATCTGCTTCACTTTTGGTGAAGCCCAACCCAGTGAAATAGCTGCAAATCCGAGTGTACCAAGCACGAGGTGCTTTTTTCATCCCATACAATGCTCTCTTGAGTCGCACACATGCGACTCACTGTCAAAGATCTCAAAACCTTATGGCTTCTCTATGTACACTTCCTCCTCAATAAATCCATTGAGAAACGCAGTTTTCACATCCATCTGATGTATCTTCCACCCCATCTGCGCTGAGAGTGCAAGGATAGATCTAATGGATGAATACCTCGCAACTGGTGCGAAAGTCTCCTCATAGTCAATCCCCTCAACTTCTGAGAATCCCCGGGCTACAAATCTATCCTTGTACTTCTCCACACTCCCATTTGCCGCTTGCTTCACATTATAGATCCATCTAGATCCAACCACTGATTTTCCGACCGGTCTTGGGACAGCTTCCCATGCATTGTTCTTGACGATGGAGTCATACTCCTCAACCATAGCATCAACCCAAATTGGTTTCTGAACTACTTCTTCAAAGGAGGATGGTTTTGTCACAATACACTTGCTCATAGGAGCCATGTATCTAGTAAACCTATTTGGAGACTATCTCTGTCTACTCATTGAAGTAGGTGCTCCTACATGCTCTGCCGCATCAAGTCTCTACCATTTCTGGTGGATGGCTATGCATGATTGTTTCCTTCCACTCCATGATCCTTCGCATGTGGCTGCTACACATCTTAAGGTTCATTCTTTGGAACCAAGAGTTCCTCATCTACATGCAAATCCAACTCCCTCTCACGGCACAATCACATGGCTTTCTCCTCATCAAATTTTATATCATGTCTCACAACAATCATCCTGTTGTTTTAAAATACACCCGATATTTGTGGGGAGTATCATTGTACCCCACAAATATCACAATTTTAGCTGTTGGTTCGAGCTTCTTCCTGGTGTATTTGATCACATGCACATAAACAGATGAGCCAAAAATTTTAAAATATGAAACATCAGGTTTCGTACCAGAAAAATCCTCCTCTGGTGTACTCATACCAAGTATCAGATGAGAATTATGGTTTTGCACAAATAATGTTGTGTTGCATGCCTCTGCCCACAAATGCAATGGTAGGCCCTGATCATGAAACATCGCTCGTGCTGCACCCACAATTTTTCTATTATTTATTTCTACGACCCCATTCTGTTATGGATTATGAGGCGCAATCAATTGTCTCTGAATTCCTTCTTTGCTACAAAATTTATTGAATTCATTTGAGATGTATTCACAACCATTGTCACTCATAAGAGTCTTCACATGCTTCCTCGTATCTTTCTCCACCAGTGCTTTGAAGTTAAGAAATTTGGAGAACGTCTGATATATATTGACTCCATAGCCCAACAGAAAATGGAAAGGCACCTATTCATCTAAATAATTAATTCCACCAATCAATCAAAATCAATCCAAATTAAGACAACATAACTAACCTAAAATCTATTAAACAAACAAAGTTAAAAAATTAAGAGAGAGCCCACTCTGAGTTTAGGAAGGCTAGATCCTAATCTCCAAAGTGGTTGATAGTTGCCTCTGATATTTTTTTAACACTTAGAACAACTCTTGGAAATTTCAGAGTATTAACATATTGGCGACCATACTGGGGAATTCATTCCCTCGTTAAAATAAATCTTAAAGGAAACAATTTTCCTCATTTTTTCACCTAAAGGTTTTAAAGGGTTGTTAGAATTTATCATTGAAAGTTAAAATTATAGCTTATAAAAGAACATATTATACCAGGGCTCATCCTGATCCACATCCTGTTACAGTTGTTGATGATCCTAACAGAAGTTTAAGAAAACCTAAAAAAGTAGAAATTCTAGGAAGTAGTAGTCAATTAATCAAAGAAAATTCACTTCCTAAGGAGTTATCAAGCATACAAGATATTCAATTTGATTTATCATTTGAGAATTCTTTATTTCGTACCAAATCTGAAAACTCAGTCCATGATATTGTAATAGACCCCAATTTTATTTTATTTATTTAATCAAAGAAGGAAACTATACAACTTGATTTAGATCAACAGGTTCTAGATACTTTTGACAAACTTGATGTTTTAACCTCAACTTTGATAAAAGATATAGATGAAGCCTATTTTCAGCAGTGAGTTGAATTAGCTGCCCTAACTTCTACTACCCTTAAGCGCTCTACAATATCTTCAGAAATTGTAAATACAACTTTATTTAGTTCCACCTACCCTATAATATCCACCACAGTTCATTCCACAAAACCATTCATACCTAAACTTCCTCTCCAACCTAACGTTTCAAACTCATCTTGAAGCGTTCCAAGTTCATCTTCGAACGTTCCAAGTTCATCTTCAAGCACCACTACTTTACCTCCCAGTCAAGCTAAAGTCTTAGCCATGGCAACCAGATATGCCCCTTTGGTCTTACAGGCCCCTTTACATGCCATGCCACAAGATTACCAGAGTAAAAATTTTCAGTTTGATGGTACTGGTCAGTATACTGCTCAACAACATGTAAATAAAATGACAAATTATTTTGAATTACATGAAGTTGATGAGGGTGATGTACAAATGAGATTATTTACGCAAACACTAGCAGGAGATGTTAAAAAATGGTTTAAATCTTTACCTGCTAACCATATAGATGATTTAGCTGCTTTCCACCAATTATTCATAAATAGATGGGAAAGAAAGAAAAATCCTCTACATATATTATCTGAATATGAGAGCATTAGGTATCTCCTAATGAATCTGTTCAGGATTACTGTACTACATTTAACAACATTTACAATGCAATTCCAGTGAATATCAGACCTCCACCAGGCTTGGCCCTGATTAAATTTCTAGATGGTTTTGATGCTGACATGTCCTATCAGTTAAGAGAAAGAAACCCTGCATCTTTAGAACAGATGCAGAGTGATGCAGATAGTGTAGAAGCTAACTTATTAGCTAAAAGAGCAAGGATGAGGAATGAGAGGAGAGTGACCATTAAGGAAGAACCATCCACTTCATATATTAAGATAGATAGTTTAGCCAAAAATGTAGAAAGACCAATGGATAGACTAAAGAACATGGAAAGAAAAACCCAGTGGGAAAATCAACAAGGTCCCCAAATTAGAAACCCCAACTTTAGGAAAAATCCTAATACTGGTAAATCAAGAGAAGTTGTACCCGATCAACAGATTAGACCGCCTTTCTAGGAAAATTATGTTGAAAGTTCACAATGGAATAAAGAAGACCAGGACTCCCAGATAAACTTGATGGGAGTAAACAATGAAAATGTTGTTTTTCTTACCCAGGAAGAACAAGAATTGTACATGTTACAACGATTACAATTAGAATCTGGAGAGTCCTTTGACTACAAACAAGGCTATGAATCTACTATCTATGAAGTTCATAAACAGTATAGCCTTAGAAGCAAAAATAACATAGAAGCTCCTATTAAAATATAGATCCAAACCTAAACTAAGAAAGCAATAGAAGTTTTTGTGACCAAAACTCTACAAATTCTCCCTAGGGAAACTCAGAATACTTCTAGCCCAAAGATTGTATAAATCTCATCAACTGTTACTCAAACTATTCCAGACAAGAAAATTGAAAACAAAACAGTTGACACACAAACTGAATTACCAACTCTTGATAAAAAAGACAAAAACACACAAACCATAATTGGTAAATATGAAATCACTCAATTGGGAAAAACTCAAATTCCATTCAATATCAAAATTTAGATAGCCAAATTGAAAATACCAGTTCCTTTAACAGAGCTAGTAAAAAATTATTCATATAAGGCACAAATTACTGAAACATTAAAAATAGATGAAGGCGAAGATGATGTTAACCTCAATGATGATGAACCTGAGTTATTATTTGGTCCTAAAGTAAATGGCAAACATCAACAAGGGGGTGTCCCTCCATTCTACATTAGCCTAAACATTCATGATAAAATTTTACATAATGCTATGCTGGATTTAGGAGCATCTCATAACTTAATGCCTAAAGTAGTCATGGAAAAATTAAACTTAGAAATCACCAGACCTTATAAGGACCTATTCTCCTTTGATTCTAGTCAAGTCAAATGCCTTGGCCTGATAAAAGACCTGTGTGTAACTCTAGTCCAGTGCCCAGCAAAGGGTATTGTTATGGACATTGTAGTTGCTGACATCCATGGAAAATTTTAGGGGCTAATATTCGCAAGTGGGCTAATATTCCATGCTTTTTCCAAAACAAATATTTGCTAATTTCCTTTTTTTTAAATGAATTTGACCAAATTTTATAGTATAGAATTATTTTACCTTAAAAATCATCAATATTATATATTGTCTAATATAAAATAATTATAAATCTAGTTTTTTTACAAATTTATCATCAACACATTTTAAAATTTGGATATTAGGGACTAGTAATATTCACAAAGGTTTCTAAAGTTTAATATAAACTTCCATCCTTAAAATTTTCCCTGCCGATATCCCACCTAAATATGGTATGTTATTATCTCGCTCATGGGGAGAAAAATTACAAGGATCACTACAATTAGACATTTCATATGCTACCATTTATGTGTTTGGTCAGCAAAGAAAGCTTTATAGAGAAACTTTGATGAAATACATGGTAAGTAGTTTAGAAAGACCACATAATTGTCCTATCTATACGTTTCATTCTGATCTGGACTCATGTATCTTATGTAATTCAGACAATGACAAAGATAAAATCACAGCTGTAGAAGAGAAACACAAAGAAGTCGATAGTGAAAACATAACACATGAATCTATGCAACATTTAGATTTTGATGGCTCTGTAAATAGATTAGGAGCAGGAGCTCGAGTATGGATCTACAATTTAGAAAATGATTATTCAAAAGGGCATTCTTTTAGATTAAATTTCAAATGCACTAATAACATGGTAGAATATGAAGCATTATTTCAAGGCCTTCAAACCGTAAGAAAACTTGGAGCTAAAAGAGTTTCTATCATGGGAGACTTAGAAATCATTATAAAAAAATTCCAAGAGAGAGTATCTTGTGAATAACCCTAGACTTAGTTGTTATAGAGAAACCATCCTAGACTTGTTAAATTGTTTTCTTGAAACTGACTTTGTTGTCATTCCAAGAAAGAAAAATATGAAAGCACATATCTTGGCCACTTTTTCCAGCACATGTAGGTTACCCTTTCAGCCAAATCATCAGTACACAGTTGAGGTAAGACATAGGAAACCATACCTGATAATTTAAAGTATTGGAAAATATTTTCACAAGACTCACAAATATATGATTTTATGAATTATGAAGGAGAATTTCAAAATGGTTATATAGACACATATTGTACATTAGATTATACCATAAATAATGAAATAGATGTAAATGATGTAAATAAGATAGAACCAACTAGCTTCACTAAAGTAGAAATAGAACAATTAGAAACAGTAGAAATTGAGGAATTAAACAATGATGAATCAGAAGTTTTAAATCTCAAATACAACATTTTGCTTAAGGGATTAGCCCCACTAGAAGACCTCTTCAACTCCAATGATGTAGCTAGAAAACCTAAAATGGAGCCTCTAAGGTCAGATATAAAGGAATGTAACATAGGAACAAAAGAAAATCCCAAGCTTATCAATATATCCAAGACATTACCTCCAGCTGAAAAGTTGAAGTACATTAGCTTGTTTAAAGAGTTCCAAGATATGTTTTCCTGGAATTATGAAGACCTCGAGTCTTATGATACCAGCATTATCCAGCATAAGATACCAATTAAAGAAAATCAAAAGCCCTTTAAACAAAAGCTAAGGAGAATTAACCCTGTTCTTATGACATTAATAGAAAAATAAGTTAAACTGATGTATGATGCTCAAATCATAGCACCCATCAGATATTCTGATTAGGTCTCTAATTTAGTCCCCACTAGAAAGAAAACAAGAGAAATCAGACTCTGTGTTGATTTCAGAACTTGAACAAAGTATCACTGAAGGATAACTATCATCTCCCTAAAATGGACCACATTCTACAGAGGGTATTAGGGTCATCCAGAATTTCATTACTTGATGGATTTCCTGGATACAACCAAATCCTAGTCCAACCTGAAGATCAAGCTAAGACTGCATTCACCACTCCCTAGTGAACTTTCATGTACTTGAAAATGCCCTTTGGACTGATGAATGTTGGAGCTACATTCCAAAGAGATATGGGAATAGCCTTTGCAAATGAAATCCATGACTTTTTAGTCATTTAACTAGATGATATCACAATGTTTTCCAAATCAGATAATGAACATCTAGATAATTTTAGAGGAGAATTCGTAAAATGCAGAAAGTTTGGCATATCCTTAAATCCTAAAAAGTCACTTTTTGGATTAGAAGAAATAAAACTCCCAGGACACATCATTTCGAAATAAGGCATTAGAATTGATCCAACTAGAATAGAAATTATCCTAAATATCATTCATACTAGAAACATCGTAGAATTACAAGCATTTTTAGGCAAATAAATTTTCTTAGAAGATTCATCCTTAACTTAGCAGAACTAATTAGAAATTTAAACAACATGTTCAAAAAGGATTCAAAACTTAAATGGATAGTAGAAGCTAAGCAATCAAAGAAGCACTTACTGAATCACTTGTCCTCATAAGTCCTAATTTTAACAAATATTTCATAATTTTTTCATTTTCTTCAGAACACACCATTACAACAGTCTTGTTGCAAAAGAATGATGAGGGTCTTGAACAACCCATTGCTTTCTTTAGTAAAACTTTAAGAGATGCAACACTAAAGTATAATATCATGAAAAAAAAAGCTCTTGCTTTATTGAAATCCATAAAATATTTCAGAGTGTACATTTTATACTCTCACATAATAGCATATGTTCCAAACTCAGCTGTAAAGGACATTCTAACTCAGAATGGGCCTGAGGTAAAAAGAGGAAAATAGATTGCCACAATACTAGAATATGACATTTAAATCAAGCCTAAAAAATTAATCAAAGGCCAAGGTTTGGCCAAACTCATGGATAAATTAAACTGTCAAGCCTTAGATATAAATTTTATTGCTGCCCTAGATGATTAGGAAGAGATGGTGACTCCACAAATCATTGAAGCTTTCATAGATTCACCCTAGTATGCAGACCTTATATTTGTTTTACTCAACCTATAAGCTCCTCCTGGTTTATCTAGAACAAAAAGTAGATTCTTGAAAATGAAAGCAATGAAATATTGTATCTTAGATAAAAATTTATTTTGGAAAGATCATGGTGGAATCCTATTAAATTTTTTATTAAAATATGAAGCTAACAAAGTCATGCAGGAGATTGTAGAGGACACCTCTACTAGAAAACAACAGCTAATAAAATTTTGAGGGCAGGTTTTCACTAGCCCACCCTTTTTGCAAATGTCTGAAAGTATGTGACTTCCTGTCACAAATGTCAAATATTTGAAGGGAAGAAGAAACTCTTACCATTACCCCTCAAACCTATCTCAGTAGAAATTCCATTTCAACAATGGGGTTTAGACTTCATTGGTGAAATTCACCCACCCTCTTCAACCTAACACAAATGGATATTTACAGCCACTGATTACTTTACCAAGTAGATAGAAGCCATCCCTTCTAGGCAAGCCACAAACTCTGTCGTTATTTCATTCCTTGAGAACAACATCCTTTCTAGATTTGGATTCCCACAAAATCTCATCACTAATAATGTTGATGCCTTCAAATCCAAGAAAATGATGGATTTTTGTAACCGATACCATATCACCCTAGGCCATTCCATTGCCTATTACCCTCAAGGTAATGTACTAGCAGAATATTCAAACAAAAGCCTAGTCAACATCATCAAGAAGCTATTAGAATATAACAAGAAAACCTGGAATAAAAGGTTGGTTAATGCCCTATGGGCAGACAGACTAACTACTAAGAAATCTATTGGTACATCTCCCTATCAATTAGTATATGGGATGAATGATGTTTTTCCATCTTCATTAGGAGTACGAGTAATGAAAATGATTCAAGAGCTGCAAGTAGAACCAAATGACATCAAAAGGAGGATAAATCAAATAATTCATTTACAGCAAACAAGGGAAGAAGTTTCTATCAAATCCCAAGTAATTCAAGACAAAATCAAGAAGATATTTGATAAGAAAACTAAAGTAGATGATTTCTTCATAGGTGATCAAGTACTAAAATGGGATTCCATAAGGGAAGACAAGGGAAAACATGGGAAATTTGACTTTCTCTGGAAGGGCCCATACATCATTTATGGTTACAAAGGAAACTATGCATTTTTCTTCAAATATTTGAATGGAATAGATCTATCAGGTGGACTAGTCAATGGTCAATGCTGAAGCACTATTTTTCACCAGATTAACTAGTAGTTCATTTGTTATATTTTGCCCATTGTAAATACCATAGCAAATTTTATATTGGAGTGGATGATTAACTTCCAAAGTTGAAGCCTAAAAAGGAAACCTTGAAGCTTTAAAAGATATAACATCATATGTTTGAATAAAGGATATTACAAAAAGTAGTTCCAAGTGTTGAACCCTTAGTTAAACTGAGAGGGGGGGGTGAATCAGTTTAACACATTCATGGACTTTTAAAACTTTTTCATTAAAACTTATTTACACTTTCATTTCATGTTCAACTTAATATGTGAGTAGTCTTAGAATGTGAGTAGCAAGTATTAATATAATGTAACAGTAGATTTAATATGAGAGCAACAAGTATTAAGCAGATGAGATAAACCACATCAACAAATAAACATCATGCACACAGACACCAGATATAAGTGGAAACCCATAAAGGGAGAAAACCACATCTTATTATTGTTGTGATGCAAAGGCAAGATCCAACTCCCTCTCACCACTGATTATTTGTAGGCACCAACCTACAGGAGCCTCCTACCTCAATTCTGCAAGCTACAACTTGCAAGGAACCTCCAACTCCCGTCAGTTTTCCGCAGGCACCAACCTACAGGAGGCTCCAACCTCAGTCAGCTACAACTGACATTTATCAAGCTACAACTTGATAGGGAAGCTCCAACTCCCGTCAGTTTTCTGCAGGCACCAACCTACAGGAGGCTCCAACCTCAATCAGCTACAACTGACATTTATCAAGCTACAACTTGATAGGGAAGCTCCAACTTCCTTACTCTTTCAAAGAGAAACACTTGCTGATTTACCTTGGATATCAGCTCTATTCTGTTCCATCTGCTCTGCTGTTCATCTATTCTCATATCTGCCCTGTATCATCTTTGCATCTTCTTAGATTCTCTATTAGCTTCTCCTTCTTCTCTGCTCAGCTCCTCTTTCTTCTCTACCTCACTGCTTCATTTCTACATTCTCTTCACTCACTCT
The DNA here is from genome assembly GCA_034641835.2 of Pinus albicaulis. Classification (NCBI taxonomy): domain Eukaryota; kingdom Viridiplantae; phylum Streptophyta; class Pinopsida; order Pinales; family Pinaceae; genus Pinus; species Pinus albicaulis. Next base: position 1,073,487,392 of record CM076574.1, read on the forward strand.
CTTTAACCTCTTGCAGCTTTCTTATTTTCTTCAACTCTCTTCAATTATGTTGCACACTCTCTTCTTCTCTCACTCTCTTTCATCAGCCTTCTCCCTTTGGATATTACCTTGTTTTATACAAAAGAGTTTCATGGTTGTTTGTATTCTACTAGAAATTCGAAATGGACAGCCATGTCTCTTTGCCTTCTGCCTTCTCATCTCTTTTATCTGCTCATTCAGAAAATATAACTGTAGGTACCAATTTATCATTACAGTGGGATATTTGTTCTCTTCCAGAGACTTGCCAATGCATCACAACAATATAAATCAATTAAAATATTACATTTAATTACAATGAGAGTTCCAGCTCACTCATACAGCCTTTTGGATCGCTGCGCATTTGTCTTTTCTTTGACTGTGTTTGTCCCTTTCTCTCCTCTGTATGCCTTTCTATTTATGGTTGCTGCGTAACTCCTGTATTTATGTAACTGAACTTTTTAAATCATCTGACTCTGTAACAGCGCCTTTTAAATATATAATAGTGCCTTTTATATATATAAGCAACTGCTGACTTTAAATCTGGGAAACGTCCAATCCTTTACACAACAAGTGTCTTGTTGATGTGGTGAGTTCCGCAAGTGGAACATACATACACCACGGCTTTTGTTTTATGGCAGTTCTGCATATATAATTTAAACCAAAATCTAATCAACATTCACAATAATCATCAATATACTGAATCCGATCTTGGCCTCATTAATCTTTTTCTTTTTCTATCATTTTGTTTAGAGGAATTCATAGCATTTTCTTTTCTAGGACTGCTCCAGAATCATTGCTGCTTCAACTCAATTGTTCTAACATAGTGATCTTAGGGAAGACATCTTCAATTTCTTTCCTAGGACTCTTCATGGGCAGATCACTCAGAGATTTATCACTTACTTGATTGTACTCCTCCAAGGGGACTTTTCATAGATGAGTGATGTAATGATATTAATGAAGACAGACACCTTTCTTACTCAACATTCTTAATGGGGTTCATTGTTAATTCTAGCAGTATGATGCATTCTGTGATCATCACTTTAATGTGCTAAAGTCTTCTTAGCTCACATGTCCATGGCTGAAGTTCCTTTATATCATCATGGCTGCTTGCAGCCTTTTCTTCTTCCATCATTCTGTTGACTATAGAGTGCTTCAGTTTTTCTTCTTTCTCTATAGTTCTCTGATGGATAAAAAATCCTTTCCCTTCCTGTCCATATAGCTGTCTTCATTCCAAGGAGCTCTTCTTATACTACTTTCATGGGGATTATTTATGAACTGCTCTCCCCCTGAGATGTTGCTCCATATTTATCACTGATTGGATATTTTCTTTGTTTTCTAGAGTAGCTCCCCCTGAGACTATGCTAGATTCATTATGTTATTGAGATGATAGGTTCCCCTTTTCTCTTTTCTTTCCATACTTTATTGGGGTTCTTCATAATGTCTTCACTTCTTTTAGATTCATAGCTTTGATTGATTTTATTTGTTTCTATCATCTGTCTAGAGTTATTTAATGTATATGGCAGTTTGCAGTATTTTTCTTTGTGACCAAGCTTGAGGCATACATAACATCTTATTCTACCAAGGTATGTTTGAGCTGATGTACAATACTTTGTTCCCCTTTTTGAATACAATTTACATTCAACAGATTTATGTCCAAAATTATTGCATGCATAACAGTAGCCATGGAAGTAATTTGTGTACCTGGTGAAGGATTGTCTTTTCCATTTGCTTGCTTGAGGGGTTCTACTCTTTTTCTGCATCATTTGCTGGTTGGACTGGATTGGCTTTGTCTTACAATATGCTACATTATGTCCTAGTTTATGACAAGAGAAACTTGTGCTATTTTTCATAGGAGGAAAGAACCTTCTTTGACATCTTCCAAATTTATTCATTTCATCCTCATGAGTGTATGAGCCTTTTTCTGCTGACTTTTTCATCCCTTCATTCTCTATCCTCTCATGTTGCTGCTTGTTTTTGTTTGTTTCTCTACAACTCATGTTCTTGCTGGTTTCTGCTTCTGGAGAAATTTGCTGAGCTGCTTCACTGTTCTTTACAGCTTTTACAAAAATGATTTTCCTATTATCTTCAACCTTGGACTTACTAGTTTCACCTTCATATCCTATCCTAGCCTTTATGAGAGGTGACCTTTGAGCCTTTAGAATCTGGTCCAACTGTCCAGAGCCTTTCATTAGAGGTGTATTCATTAATAGTTCTCTTTGGGATTTTTCTACGTTCTTTCTTAGGCTCACTACTTCTTCTTCCAATCTTTCACATTCCTGAATTTTCTCTCTCATTTGTTGCAGCAGAGTGTCTTCTACTTTCTTTGCCTCTTCAAGCTATGTCTTCAGGCCAATAATTTCTTTCCTATCTTCATATTCTCTCTCATCACATATTTGCACCACTGTCTTAAGGTCTTTGTTTTCATTTTTCAATTTTTCTATTTCAGTCAAAGCAGTGTCAAGCTTGGCTTTTTCTTCAACTGTAATTTCTTCATGGTTCTTATCTCCATTCACACTAGCAGGTACTTCATTTGATTGAATATTTTCCTGTTGACATGAATTTTTCTTCTTCTTAATTCTCTTATCCTTCTTGTCAGTGCAGTCCTTAGTGTTTACTCCATGCATGAAGTGCAATCTATCCCAGATTTCTTTTGCAGAGGTTAAATCCATTATCAACTCAAGGTCCTTGTTATGAAGATTGTTATATATCACACATTTTTCCTTGGCATTCCTCTGTTTTTCTTTCACCGTGGGTGATTCTTTGCATTAACCATCACACACAAGCTTCCATACCTCAGTTTCATAGGCCATTAAACATGTTTTAACCTTATCTCTCCATTCAGGAAATTTTGTTGTATTTAACACAGGTGCATTTTGATAGTCCATGACTCAACCAAATCTCCTTCAAGCTATTAAGCTTACACCAAAGGAACCAGCTTTGATACCAATTGTTGAACCCTTAGTTAAACTGAGAGGGGGGGGTGAATCAGTTTAACACATTCATGGACTTTTAAAACTTTTTCATTAAAACTTATTTACACTTTCATTTCATGTTCAACTTAATATGTGAGTAGTCTTAGAATGTGAGCAGCAAGTATTAATATAATGTAACAGTAGATTTAATATGAGAGAAGCAAGTATTAAGCAAATGAGATAAACCACATCAACACATAAACATCATGCACGGAGACACCAGATATAAGTGGAAACCCATAAAGGGAGAAAACCACATCTTATTATTGTTGTGATGCAAAGGCAAGCTCCAACTCCCTCTCACCACTGATTTTCTATAGGCACCAACCTACAGGAGGATCCTACCTTGATTATGCAAGCTACAACTTGCAAGGAAGCTCCAACTCCCATCAATTTTCTGCAGGCACCAACCTACAGGAGGCTCCAACCTCAGTCAGCTAAATCTGACATTTTATCAAGCTACAACTTGATGTGGAAGCACCAACTCCCATCTATTTTCTGCAGGCACCAACCTACAGGAGGCTCCTACTTCAGTCAAATACAACTGACATCTATCAAGCTACAACTTCTTAGGGAAGCTCCAACTTCCTTACTCTTTCAAAGAGAAACACTTGTTGATTTACCTTGGATATCAGCTCTATTTTGTTCCATATACTCTGTTGTTCATATATTCTCATATCTGCCCTATATCATCTATGCATCTTCTCAGATTCTCTATCTGCTTCTCCTTCTTCTCTGCTCAGCTCCTCCTTCTTCTCTGCTCAGCTCCTCTTTCTTCTCTGTCTCACTGCTTCATTTCTGCATTCTCTTCACTCACTCTCTTTAACCTCTTGCAGCTTTCTTATTTTCTTCAACTCTCTTCAATTCTGCTGCACACTCTCTTCTTCTCTCACTCTCTTTCATCCGCATTCTCCCTTTGGATATTACCTTGTTTTATACAAAAGAGTTTCATGGCTGTTTGTATTCTACTGGGAATTCGAAATGGACATCCATGTCTCTTTGCCTTCTGCCTTCTCATCTCTTTTATCCGCTCATTCAGAAAATATAACTGTAGGTACCAATTTATCATTACAGTGGGATATTTGTTCTCTTCTGGAGACTTGCCAATGCATCACAACAATATAAATCAATTAAAATATTACATTTAATTACAATGAGAGTTCCAGCTCACTCATATAGCCTTTTGGATCGCTGCGCATTTGTCTTTTCTTTGACTGTGTTTTTCCCTTTCTCTCCTCTGTATGACTTTATGTTTATGGCTGTTGCGTAACTCCTGTATTTATGTAACTGCACATTTTAATTCATGCGACTCTGTAACAATGCCTTTTAAATATATAACAGTGCCTTTTATATATATAAGAAACTGTTGAATTTAAATCTGGGCAACGTCCAACCCTTTACACAGCAAATGTCTTATTGATGTGGTGAGTTCCGCAAGCAGAACATACATACACCACAGCTTTTGTTTTATGGCAGTTCTGCATATATAATTTAAACCAAACTCTAATCAACATTCGACCTTTATGATAAACTGTGTTACATAGGGCCCACTTTATGGAATGGATACTCATATAGGTATAGACTCCATGGCATAAACCTTTACGGTTTCAACTTTCCTTCATATCATAACGTGGATAAACCAGCGCACCTATGCATATATCAATAGGGACTTGTGGGCCCACGAATATACATAACTATACATAATATATGTGTTCGACGCATATCATAACTCCACATAATATATGTTGGTCCATATAACAAACCAACAATAAAAATCTTGCTTTTCTATGAAACCTTCAAATAACTCTCGGCGATATAATATACCCATTTAACATAGAAAACAACCTTTCGGGCCCACTTGCCGATCTTTTTCTATCCGCCGATGCGATGAGCTGCCTCCGATTAGATGCGATGCGATGAATCACTTTACAAATACTTCTGATTGTGATTAATCGCAATCGCAAATTCCATTTGCATGTTCCGATGCGATCAGTCACTATTCACTTAAATTATGTGCTGATGCGATTAGAACTGGAACTAAAACCAATAAAATCATAATTTTTAGACCCATCAAGTCCAGAACTCAATCGCAATCGCAATCCTTTATTGTCATGCTCCGATGTTCTGCTTTTGTCCGATGCGATTAACCACTGTTCACTACATTTTTCTAATGCGATTGGAACTGGAACTCAAACATTTTTTAATCATAGTTTATAAGCCCATCGGGTCTGGGCTTCAATCGTAATCGCAAGTATTTGTTTATATGACCCGCTGCCAACTTTTTCTCTGATGCGATTCATACGGGTCCCACCACATAAGCCTTTTCTTTTTTATAGAACCTTTGGTTATTTAGATCTTGCACTACATATAAAAGTATGTGCTATGAACCTTTATATATATATATATATGGTGCATCATATGTATCTCACTGCGCATATATATAGGCTTTCTTCCACTTCGATCTTTAGTGAATCTTCCAGCGGGGGTAGCGATTCTCGGAATTTGTTTGTATATATATATACTTGCCGCGTGGGTTAAGATTACCAGAATTTATTTGTGTATCCTTCCGCCTAGGGTAATGATTCTCAGAATAAGGTTTGTATATATATATATATATATACTTGCCACTTGGGGTAAACGATTCCCGGAATTGGGTTTATGTATCCTCCAGCTGGGGTAGCGATTCTCGGATTTTTTTGCTCTGCCTCTGCCTCTGCCTCTGATAACCTGCTGTGATAACGACTCTGCCTCTACCTTTGCCTCTGATATAACGTCTCTTTTGCTTCCTTTGTTCACTTCTTTGCTTCCTCTGCTACTTCTTTGTCTCTTCCTTTCTGCTATATCTACTGCCTTAGTTTCTTTGTGCTCCTTTCTCTATTGCGTATAAAGAATCCACTCCACTTGTTATACTTGTAGCAAATTCCATGAGGCTCTGATCTTCTATGCCTTCAATTCAACAGTTCTTTTCCTCAACTTCGAACTGCACTACGTTACCAGAGTTCTGTTCCTAATCTTGATTTAATTCTGTAGAATGAATTGTGATGTATTCTTCCCAACAATGCTTCACAGTCTTCCCACTTGAATAATTGTTCCTCATTACTCTGTCTCTCCAGTTCTGCTATTAAATGGCCCTCTTGTACTATCCTCACTACTTTGCAGCACCTCATCTGACTCCTGCTGCCTTTGTTCCTTCTATGCTCTACTTGTCTTATGCTCTCTCTACTGCCTATGCTTCTTGTCTGCTTCTTTTCACCTTGTTACTGTTTCAGGTGTTCCTCCTTTGCCATCTTCTTTTCCATCAATGACAACATTTCCAACACCAAGCAAAGAAAATTCAAAGTTCCAAGGCCACTGATCAGAAAGTTCTTGACATATCACAAGGAGATGCCATCCCCAAGTGGAGCCACTGTTAGGGTCCTATAATAATATGGATCATAATTTTGAATGGACTATGTTAATTCTTGTAATATTGTACATAACCTTGCTTTCTGAAAATGTTTTCCATATTAAAAAATGAAAAGAGGGTATGTCCTAAAAGAATAATCAAAGGACCAAAATAAAAAAAGATATAAAATATGAACCCCAGAAAAAAGAAGCAAAAAATAAATTATGAAAATGTTGCACATTCAAATGCCACTAAGAGTAGTTTGCTTTACTTTTGCAAATAAAATTGTGTGCACCTTGTCTAAAATGTCACAATTCATGATGATCATACAGTCTAATATTGATTTTTGATGCCTTTAAATTTTATGTTATGATAGTTAGTGAATAAAGATCTGACCAAACCATTTAATCTTGGCAGATCAGTAGTTAGGTAGAGAATAAAAATGAGCTCATAAGTTTAATCTGAGCCATTGGAAGATATCAGGTTAGAAATAAGTTAGTTTTCTCATCAAAAGAAAATAAAAGTGTCAGCAAGCTCAAATTCACCCAATAAAGGAAACAAAAAATGTTAGGATGAATAAAAATGGTAGGTAGAGTACCTTTCAAAGATTATATAAGCCTCATTATGCTTATCCATGATAAAAAACATTTTCTAACACCTTTCCCTTGTCCTAATCCCTTTTTCCTCTCTTGGAAACCATTTTCCCTTGCTAAGTCCCCTTTTCCTCTCTTGGAAATCATTTCCCCTTGTCATAACTCTTTTTCCCTCTTAATAAACCCTTTTCCCCTTTGAAAATTCCCTTCCCCTTGCTAAAACGCCCTTTTTCCCCTTGACTAACTTTATGTTTTCAATAAAATAAAAAAACCCACTATTCAAAGTTTTAAAGCGCGAAATAAAATATTAATTAGGCCCACTTTTCATTTACCCCCCCCCCCCCCACTTAATATAACTCTCACTTTCCTTTGAATTAACCTTTCCGCTTTATATATTCCCCGACCCATGTTATTTTAAACCCTCCACCTAATATATTTTCACGACCCCCCTTATTTCATTTTAACCTACCACTTATATATTTCATAACCCCATATTTCATTTCACAAACTCCACATAACTAATTTCCCGACCCCACTTCATTTGAATGATTTCATGACACCCGCCTACCGCCCGATCACCTCTGGAAAGATCTAATGGCCTACAACCTCTTTCATGCTACCCGCTGTTCGAAGTTTAAAACAGAGGGGGGGGGTGTGAAATGGGTGGTTTCATTCCCTAGCTCCCCTACCACACGACACTTCCATATTCTATCACATCTTGTCCCAAACTTCAAAACCACCTTTTTCTATGTGATAAACCACCACGATAAATAATAAACCACCCACGCCAAGAGATAAATTTCCAAAGTTCAAAAATAATAAAACCCTGCCCTATACCATTATTTCACTATCTCAGTTGAATTGAAAAAAAGACCAAAAAGCTATTGTTGACCAAGATTGAAGCCCGTTGCTACCTGGACCCTTCTACAACCAAAAATTCGGCATTCCAGGTAATTATGAGTACCTGAAACCATTAAATAAGCCATTTTATTAATAAATTGAAACAAATTAATGACTTCCCAAAGCGTCCAGATTGTAAACCCTTTGCAACCACCACTATTAGATGTCGACCACACTCCTTTGGCCGATAAGGACTACAAAGTAAATGACACTGTGACTGATAGTAACATTTTGGAGCTCCATTGTTGGAGTCATGATAAATTTGTTGATCAAGCAGATGATATTCATCTGTGGGACTCTAATCTGCCCAAGTACACATTTCCAAAAACCTATCAATTCCCTGAACTCATTAGATTGTGCCAAATCAGCTATTTTCCAAATGAAAGAGCCATAGTCACCCCTGCCCAAGAGATCCTATTTACTATCACTGCTCAATCTATTAATCAAATGCTAGATATTCAATCACAACCAGAGGGAGTGATTTTCTCCATTGAAACCCTTACTGAGCTTTACTTAAAGCTAGATTTCCCTAAAATGTTTCAAATCTTTCAGATTTCCTCCCTCCATCAATAGAAACTCCCAATAACATCAGAAGATTATAAAAATACAGCCTTTAAAGTTCTTGCCAAAGATCTGCATCCATTTGACCAGATTGAATTTCACAAACAGGCAGGAGAAATGATCTATTCAACCATGACACATGAAGCTCTAAGTGTCCAAAAGTTACATCATTCTCTAGAAAATATAAAGTCACGGTTAAAGCTAGAAAGAGCTTCATCACAAGCAAAGGATAAAAGGATAAATTCACTTGAAGATTTGGTAATAGAAGTTGGTTATAATCCAAAATATATCAAAGCAACAGAAGAACTAATAAAGAAGAAGAATGCAGACATAACTGCACTGAAGAAACAACTAAAATTACCAACTACTAAGCATCCACAAACCAAGGAGGTTTTGGAAACTGATAATCAAAAGGATGAAATGATGAATCTAATCATTTAGTTGACAACTCAACTAAAATAAATGGATAAACTTGTTCAGGAAAAAAAAGTCAACATGGAAGCAGTTCCCATTACTACTATTCCTATAGCATCTACATCAGCACCTGTTTCTACATCAGCACATGTATCTACAGCAACTCCAGTATCAACATCAGTTCCATCAACTACATCAATAACAGCATCAACAATACCAACATCCCATCCCACTGATGAGGCCAACAAATTGTTCAAAGCAATGGAAAATATGTCCATTCAGACTATAGAGATTAACAAGATCAAGGAACAAGAAAAAGTTTAGAAGATGGAAAGAATTTGGAAGAAGTAATGCATCAATTAGAAGTACAAAAAGAAAATAGATTAACTGATAGAATCCACAAGCTAGAAAAAGAGTTGTCACTAAAATAACCTTTAGCCTAAGAAAAACAACAATTGTGGGTCAATATCATTAACTCAGTTAATGATATTTGGCCTTCTATACAGATCATATTTGAGCATAATGACTTGGTAAAGGAAGCTGGTGATGCAATTCAAAAAGTCAAAGAAAATCTTGGAAAGAAACCAGAGGAAGCCTCTGAAACAATAAAATTCCTAAATTCTAAAAACAAGTATGAATTAGAAGAACTTCAGAGAGCTCACAGAACGGAGACTATCTTAGAGGTGAAAAAAGTGATTTCCAAGAGAAATCTGATGATACAGCTTGAGGACAAATGTCAAACTATGGAACTCGTAGTGAACAGGTTTATGAACAATTTTGACGTATCAAGACAAAGGGTCTGCCTAATCCTCTGGTAATAAATGATAAACTAATGAGACATGAATATTATGATAAGAAGATGAGGGAAGTAGCTAAAGAAACTTCCAAAAGTTCCTCAATGAAGGGTGTTCCCACAGGCAAAGTGCTCGTTCATACTTTAGAAAACTTCTTTTACCTCCAGCATGAGGTAAATCACTTTTTTGTGAATAAGCTCACATTTGCCAAATATTCAGAGGTAGATGAGATTTACCGGAAGATGATGAAGATCAAGATTCCAAATGAAGAAGCACGGGATAAATGGTGTGATTTACTATGAAAGGTAAAAGAAAATACAGATGAAAGATGACAGATGAAATACCAAACAGACAACAACAAACAAAGAATCGGGGATAGATCTCAGTCAGTTGAAAGGTGTCATTATCTTTTTGCATAAAGATAGTTTATTTTCCCTATATAAATCCTAGTCAGTTGACATGATATTTTTTGTAATAATTTGCATAAATGCTTCATCATTTGAAGTATTAAGGGTGGATTTCTGAATATTTCCGTAGCTAATTGATCTATTACCTTAGGGTTATTATACCCTTTCCAGTTGACAGACAAGACAAATTATAAAGAAATTTCATTACAGGATTCATGTATTGAGCTATCTCAGTGAAGTATACATTTCAATTGTTCATGTTATTTTTCTAATTATTCCATAAACTTACATGTGTTCTAAAATTGAATGTTATAACAGGAATTTCACTGCAGAATTTGTTTAAACTTTACACTTTATTTTGAATTGTTATACATTCTATGTTTTCTTCTCATATTCGGTCTAGAGAATGCTTAATTGCCCTCTGATCCCGATTGACTTCTTCATCCTTCTTCATTATCTGGTTTAATGAATTCTTAATTGCTCCTTGATCCCGATTGAAAATCACTTCACCATTCAACCTTGAGATCTGATATTGCTCACCTATCCTGCCCTATAACACTTCCTTTATAATTTTATTATGTTTTGTTTTCAAAGTATATTGACTCCATAACCCATTGGAAAATGGAAGGGAACTTATTCATCTAAATTATTAATTCCACCAATCAATCAAAATCAATCCAAATTAAGAAAACATAACTAGCCTAAAATCTATTAAACAGAAAAAGTTAAATCATTAAGAGAGATCCCTCTCTAAGTTTAGGAAGGCTAGATCCTAATCTCCAAAAGTGGTTGATAGTTACCTCTGATATTTTTTTAACACTTAGAACAACTCTTGGAAATTTCAGAGTGCTAACAGGATGCAAAGTTTATTTTTTTATCCAAGGAGTACCCATGTTGCATAATTTTAATAAATCCTACTACATGAAAAATGTGAAATACATGAAAAAATGTGATTTCAATCATGGTTTTTTTTTTTTTTTTTTTAATAATGTATTTTTACATTTTAGGTAACAGTAGAGTCCAATCACAAGTACACAACATGGCCCTGTCCCTTGGATGCAAAAATGAAAGTATAAGCAATCAAGTGATTACGATCAAAATAGTGTTGGTGAGGATATGTTGAAAATACGAGTTGAAAAAGTAGTTTTTTTGTTTTCTTTCTAAAAATTGATGAAGTAATCTAAGCTTATTTTATTATTTCCATTATTATTTTATAATAATCTAGGTTAGGAGGCCCATTTTAGACCTCAAAATTTCTCTAGTGTTAGACAATTCTAGCAATGATACTTCTTGTCACAAGTCAGACCTCCTCTAACTTGGATATCTACTCGATTTGATGGTCTAGGAAAACTTTGCGAGTATCAGTTTAACAAAGAGTCAGATGTCAGATCCCCGCCTTATTGGGTGCCATGTCGGTTGGGGGGCGAGGTACTAATTCCTTAGATTTTGCAGTCTGATATCGACTGCATGTCATATTTTTCCAGTTGACCGACTCCATGAAGGAATCTTCGTTACTCTGTTTATGGATGGATTTTTCTACAAAATTTAAATCATTTCCTATTTTTCAACTTACAACATTATCCTTACATGAAAAAAACGTAAAAAATATTGTGTGAGGCCTTTGAGTTAATCAATGATTGATTAAGGGAAAAGAGCACTTCGATTAAATTTTAAGTCCTTGAATTCAAACAATCCATAACACAAATATTTAGGAACACAAATTATTAATACATAAGCCTCTCAAAAGAAATCAAAATGCTAAGATTTTTTTGAAATAACATTCTATAGCTTAATCGATGCACTCAAAATACCATTTTCTGCTCTCTCTCATGCACCTGTGGGGCCTATAGGTTTCATATTTTTATTTACAAAAGAGAATAATATATCTCAAACAAAATGGGGAAGTTGCTTCCCAGTAGTGTCTCTCCTGAAGTTACATCCAGGCTCTCTCTAAAATCCCTCTACTAACTAACTCGTGTAATTGTCCCATAAGGGACACATACACAAAAAAATAGCTGAAACTCTCCCATCAACATAATAATGACAGATATTTGGTAGTAAATATATACAAGGAATTATCCCATATGGGAAAAAAACAAAATTTGGTAGGATGCTCCACCATCACTACATAAAACTATAAAAAATAAGGTGTAAACTATCTTATACAATAAAACTCTGATGCTCATGAACAATATAAAAAAGATAATGAAAATTATGTGAAAACATAAGGCCATAAGGACATGAAACCTTAAATGTTACAAATTTATGGAAAATCAGAAAATTATCGTAACATTAAACAATGATATTAAACTTAAACATTAGAAAGCTATTAAATTAAACTATTATATTAAAAAATCCTATTAACCAATGAGGCACCTCAATAAGGCATTGGATCAAAGAGCTCCAATATCTAACAACTCACTTGAGTGAGTTTGTTGAGGAATCAAACAACTCACTTGGAAATAAGGCAAGAGAATCAATTGAAGAAATTGAAGCGAATATGAAAAGAGAGAATTGATGTAACCATAGTTGAGCAAGGGAATCAATTGAGAAAACTGAAGCAAATATGGAAAGGGAGAATTTATGTAACCATAGTTGATACATGTAAGGTCGATGAAAGAGCTTATGCAACACTAAACACTTGGAAAGATGGAACACGGGAGAAAGAAGCATAAAATAAAGAAATAAGTGACATACCGTGAAAAAGCATACAATTCATGAGGAAGGGAGAACATTTAATTTATGAAACTAAGATTAAAAAAAACAAAATCTCTGATTAAAGTATAATATGTTTATTATTTAGTAAAAATATAGTAAGCCTACAACTTTTAATATCTATTTTGGTAGGTTTAATATCTATTATCTCACTCAACATTACCCTCTTTAGTTATAAGTAGTTAGTAATCATTGGTATTCTTTATATATTTATCTGGTGCCTTATTATGTGAGCAATTTTGATAATTCCACACTTCCTTCTCTTACAACTATTAAAATTAGTCATCATTATGTTCCTAAAATTTATTCATATCAATAAACATATTTACAGTACGTTTAATGTTGCATTATTGTGCCTCTCCATCTTATTATAGTAGAGATGTAATTTAATTTTTAACATTTCACTAAGTCAAATTAGATAAAAATATAAATTAAATTAAATTACATTAAAAAATTAATGAAATGTAATGTAAACATTTTAACTGAGTCAAAATAAAAATAAAAATACCTCTATAAAAATAAAATAATAACAAAAATAAAAATGGCCAATGAATAGCTTATTTAAAGGGAACTTAAACTAGCTTAGATCCATCTTAACTCTAGATATACGGAACACCTACAAAGATAAAATCTTTTGATATACAAACCTCTTTTATAGTAAAAAAGAATTAATCCCTCTTAATATTTGATAGATTTAAAATTAAAATAAATTTAAACTAATAATTCAACAACATACATTCACCATAATAGAAATACATATTCATTTTAATATAATATTAAATATTATATAAAAAAAATAAATATCAATAACTAATAATCACTTTAAATTTATATCACCATATTTCTGCTTAAAAATATTCAAAACTAACCCAGATTAAAATTCCCCTATCATATACCTTTGTGAATGCATTGAAATTCAAAATTTGAAACACATAACAGTTGATTATAGATTGAAAAATGACTTAAAAATTACACGATAACCTTTTGACCAATACGAAAGGTTTATACGTAATTTCGGGTGATGCAACTAATGTATTAGATAACAAATTTTAAAATTTTGGATTTAGATTTATTTTGAAATTTGAAAAATTTTATTTTGAATTTTTGAATTTATTAATCACATAATAATTTAGAGGGAAAAAAATTAAATTAAATTTGGGAAAAAATTTAAAAATTTTTAAAAAAATAAAAAAAAAAAAATTCAAAAAGAATAGTTGTTTGTATTTGAGTTTTTTTTAGTTTTTCATAAATTTTTTATTAAAATTAGAAAACATTATGATTAAATTTTAATTTTAATTGTTTATATTGATTATATATGGATTCATTATCCTCAGAAAATTTTAAGCATTTAAATTGCAAAAATATCATCTATCAAATTTGTGATTTCAATAAATCTTACAACAATCAACAAAACTCCAACAACCAACAACCCAATCCTACTTATTTACTAATGTAAGCATTAAGGCCATTAAATTTATTTTTTGTTGTGTGCAATGATAACATAGTGTTATCATTTATGTGGCAATAAATATATAACTATTTTTAGTTGGCAGAGGTTAAAAATAAGGCCAATAAAGTTCATGATCACTACTAACTTGATATAATACATTTTCTATTACAAAATTGTCATATCTCTCTATCATAACTTTTCATTGATATTAAACTAACTAAAACTTTCAAAATTGTAGAAATTTGATAGTGGATAATAATACAAATTTACTCCCAAAAATACAAAAAGTTTGAAATACATACATCATGAAATGAAACATCTTCAAAGCACCATCTCTCCTCTAACATAAGAATATAAGATTTTTAATTTTTTGTTACCAATTGTTGATTAATATGAAGAACTCAAATAAATGCCCAAATATTTTTTAAGAAAAAATTATTAACAAACAAAAAGTTGTTAATGATAGTAAAATGTCAATTATTATTAAATTATAATTAAATTAATTTAGTTGATGTTACATGTACCAAATTATTTTCATAATAGAGAAATAAATTGAAAAAAGAAAAACAAATACATTTCTTTAAAATTACTTTCAAATCATTCATAATGTGTGTGTGTGTGAGAGAGAATTCATACAATATGTTAGTATGACCATACAATGAGTTCTAAAAGAGTAACACATTATGTAATAATATGAATGTCAAATGGTACCACTCAATGATTTCTGAATTATCAATACATTTTATAATATATGAAATGCCAAAGAACATAGACATGGGTAAAATTACATGCCATCATTCCCATTCTCCAAACCAAATTTTAATTAACTGAGCTTTTACAAGAATTTAATAAATTATGCAATAGATAGAAATGGCCACTACTTCTTAATTGATTCAAAATTGTCTTGTATTTTGGTAATTATCTTGTTGTTTAGTAGTACTTTGAACATTTCAATATATTTTTATGTAATTGACATAGTCTCAAATATTTATAATTTTCCTTCCAATAAAATTTTCAACATTTGAATGAATGTCAAATATATGATTGATATATTTCCTAGAGATAATGGAATAGACATATTTAGAAGCCCAAGAAACACCACAAATGAAGTTTGTATGTGAAGATTGTGCCTCCTTCCTGCTAAACAAAAACCTCACTTCCTCGAGTAGAACCTTTGAATCATTAGGATTTTCCCTCCTCTATTATATATATGTTGAGCATGGAAAGATATAAATATATATAAAGTTAAAATATAATTATATTAGTAACATCTATATAAAGATAGTTTATTTAAGACCTACATTTATATGCTTTTAAAAAGTAAAAGAATTACATATCTTTCTCATTTCAAAAGTGAAATTATAATATTTTTTTTAACTTTTAATTACATTATTTATTTATAAATTGTTGATATATAATTATATTTCGTAATATGAATATCAAGATATTCTATTTAAAAGTGAATTTTGTTTGCTATTAATAATTTTTTGAATAGTGGATTGTAGTACCAAGAATAGAGTGGGCACAATGAGAGTAAATTTATTGATATTTTATAATTAAAATGATGAAATATATCTATTTTTTTTAAACAGTTGAAAATATTTTATAAATATATTTTTTATTTTTATTTTTAAAAAATATGTATAAATTCCATATTGATCATCTAAGAAATTACACATCTATGTCATAGTAAACTTAAGAGTGTTTGGTGATGCAAAATTTAAAGTAACATAACATGTTTATAAAAAAATACATCCATATTCTTATAAATTGATATAACAAAAATACATATAAAAACTAAACACGCCTTTTATAATAAGAATATAGTCATTAAAAAAAAATATAAACTCAAAATCCACCATAATTTTTATTCTCCTTAAATAAACATATATAACTCCATACTACTAGATTTAAAAATGTCTCATAATACAAACATTTCAACTAACATAAAATATTTATAAAGATTAACACTCATATCTCATATTGTACTACTAAACACAATTTCTAAAAAAAAAAAAAAAAAAATTAACTAAAAATTATTTATAAACCCCTTAACAATCAACATAATTCTATCCTCCTCAAATAAACAACACAAATGTTCTCATTCAATTTGATTCAATATTCTACTTTTTATCACATTGTTTGGCCAATAACAAAACTTATGATAATTTTCTAATTTTATTTTTTTTTTGGTCAAACAACACTTTCTGTAAATAGTTAAAACTCATTGGTATTCTTTACTATGGTAAGCAATTTTGATAGTCTTATAATTTTTTCTGTTTCGGGTGCCAATTCTGTAGGCTACATATGTTAAATAGTTGGAGTTGTTTACTTAAGCAACATAATAGCTAGGATAGTAGTTTTTACTGAAATTGGGTTTTAAAAATAAAAAAAAAATCGTTGAAGTGTTTGAATTGAATTTTTTTATGGTGAAAATAGATTCACTACCATCAAAAACCTTTGAACACGCAAAAAACAGAAATTTTCAAAAATCTTTACCAAAATTATTCTATAAATTTTTTAAATTACGACTTAACAAATTTCTTTACCCCCTCGTCAAAAAACCAATTTCTTCATGAAATCATTACTAAAGAAAAAGTTCTTCACTTTGTACTCGACTCTACTCAACTCATATTTGTCCTTGTCACTCTGCCTTTTGAGTTCCACCTAGAAATTCAGCTTTGTAAGCTTCATACATAAAGGCTCATCACAACGTTTTCAGCTTTGTAAGCTTCATACATAAAGGCTCATCACAACTTTTTTTATACCTCTTATAGTAAAGTTTGACCTCGTAAAAACTTCAAAATTTGCGCCCATAGTTTTATCAAGTACCCATTTTATAATGAGAGTTCAAAATTTACCCACAACTAAAGAAGGCTTCGCAGGAGGTGACAATTGTAGCTGCCAGCACTACATAAGCTTTGACTGCGTTTGACGGGTTCACTAATTGAAAAGGAAGAGTAAGGATACAAACAGTGAAATCGCCGAGTGTGACATCCGTTACTAATTTTAATCCGTTAGAAATGTGAATGGAATACAAGTAATATTTTTACCAATACGAAAAGGCCATAATTTTCTTTATGGAATCTTCTGAAGTACTCCTCTATTTCGCGATTCGATCGTCTATTGTGTCACATGACCTACGGTCTCATGTGTAAATGCCACACTTATTTCTTGTCCGACTGCTTCGACACATCATTCAGTGTTGAGGACCATTGGCATCCATGTTTTGCAAAAAAGGACCGTTGATACAGTAGGCATCCGTGTTTTGCATGCATTTGCAAGTTCTTGCTTCGCTCCCCACTTCATTGAAAAAATAACATATCTATGTATGTCCGATATAGACCTGAGAAATAATTACATTACTCCGACCATGAAAAATAAATATATTATTTTCAATTAAAAAGTTTACATCTAATTTCTAAAAATAATTTCTAAATTCCAGCGAGAAAGTATAAGCTTAATCGTCGCCCACCGGCAGTGACGGTTATAGCATGGTCAGACCTTTGAATATAAGAAACGCCCATCACGGGAAATGAACGTGGCCACCACCCACGGTCTGTTTGAACATACAGTGTACGTCCACCCAATAGCTCAACAGCAAATCATATCTCTGCACGTTGCGATGGATACCGTCGCTGTTCACGGAAGAAAATTTGATCGTCTATCCACCTCCCCATTCTATTTATTTGGAACTCAGAGAGTCCAAAAATCAATCACCTATCGATTCAGGCATCACTTCTCACGCCAAATATCAGTTCAGGTCAAGTCTACTTATCTGAAGCGACCCTTTCTTTGGTTATAAAATAGTGCCTGTAACACTGGCCACCATGTTCAGTTTCTTGTGGATAGCTGGTGCAACTTATGCTCTAGGCAGTGGCTGGAAATCTGCACACGCTACGTTTTATGGTGGCAGCGATGCGTCGGGCACAATGGGTAAGTTCACACTTCGACAAAACTCCAGTCCTGTGGACATCTAGGTGGGCGCAGACACTATTCGCTTTGCAGTTTCAGCTTTAGATTAATAATTTAATACCATATCTTCGCTAACCAAATCGATCGGGAAATTAAATTGGCAAGCGGTGCATGCGGATACGGTAATTTGTATAGCCAAGACTATGGGACCAACACTGCAGCTCTGAGCACGGCGCTTTTCAACAATGGAGCTACATGTGGAGCCTGCTACCAAATGAAATGTAACAAACACTCCGACCCTCAATGGTGTCTACCGGGCACTGTTACAGTTACTACGACTAATCTCTGTCCCCCTAACTCTTCTCTTCCCAACGACAATGGAGGATGGTGCAATCCACCTCTCCAACACTTCGACATGGCTCAACCTCCTTTTCAACAGATCGCCATATACAAAAGTGGCATTGTTCCAATCATTTTCAGAAGGTAATTACTTACTACTCTAATTATTCTGTCATCATTATATTCCTATTCTTCAATCCTGCAAATTTGTTCACAACTTGACATTAATTTGGTTAATATTTGTGTATGCAAAGTACCATGCTTCAGGAAAGGTGGCGTGGAGGTGCAGGCGATGTGGAGGTGGTTTCCATCAAAGGGCACTCCTACTTCAATTTGGTGCTCATTACCAATGTAGGAGGTGCAAGCGATGTGGAGGCGGTTTCCATCAAAGGTTCCAACACTGGTTGGCAACCAATGTCTCGCAATTGGGGACAGAATTGGCAAAGTAACTCATATTTGAATGGGCAGAGTCTGTCCTTCCAAGTCACTACCAGCGATGGGAGAATCATCACATCCTATAACGTGGCTCCTGCAAATTAGCAATTCAGCCAGACATTTGAAGGACAGCAATTTTAACCCATTTTACTCTTGGACTAACCTAGAAGAAACGAAGCCGACGTGATGCGAGAATATCACCCTCTTTTAAGTGTTTATTTCTCCGAGAGTACAATAGGCAGTATTCCTAGCGTTGAACCAAGGAGGATACGAGGATTGCCACCTACTTCTAATTGTTTCTGCTGTATAAAATTGATATACGCTTCTGGAATATTGTTGCGCTGACTAGAGACAATGATATATTATATCAGGGACATTTTTGTCATAAATTCCGTAAATTGGAGCTTTTATATTTCATCCTTATTGTTGATGGCAATTACTGGATATTTTCATGGCTTCTACTAGCGTGTTCTCTACATGTATGTCGTGATTGAGTTAATTGATTTTGGTAGCCTTCGGATTGAAGTAAATAGTTTTCGTTATATATATATATATATATATATATATTGTTACTTTGATCGATGTGCATTTTTCAAATTTTGGAGGGGCTTTGGCAAATTTATTTCACAGGTCAGTGAAAGCGCTGGAGACATTCAAAGCTCTCTACGTTCATCTCGATCCCCCTACTACGATTCCTGTTTTTCTGGCCGGTACTGCCAAATTGCCAATATTATCAAATATTTTATCATATACCATATTCCTGCTTGGCCAAGCCTTGCTAAATTGCCAATATGCAATTGACTGGTGACTTCGCTTTTTTACGTAAGTTTCCTAACATGATAGGAAAAACAACAGAGCAATATAGCACACGTCAACATAGTAGACGAACTCTTTTCTATGCTTGCTACTTCAACACATTTTCCCATTGACGACCTAAGGATGCAATGCTTGGTACCAGCGATGGCACTTTGTTTTTTACAAGACCCAAGTAATAGGTCTTGAACCAAGAGTGAATACATATCCTGCAGTGGACTTCCGATCATCAAGGTCACCAGCCCAATCAGAATCAGTGAAACCAATCAACAAGGGAGATGCTCCTGCACTGTAATGAATCCCGAACTGAATTGTACCTCGAATACATCGAAGTATTCTTTTAGCTGCTTTCCAGTGACTTTCATGAGGTTGGTGCATAAACCGAGCGACAAGACCAACGGCAAAGGAAAGGTCAGGACGGGTATGGGTTAGATACAAAAGTTTACCAACAAGTTGACGGTATAAGGTAGCATCAACTTCAGGGGTAGTACAGTTGACTGAAAGCTTGACTCCAGACTGAAAGGGAGAAGGGGTAGGCTTATAGTCTTCCATGTGAAAGTGGTGTAGAAGATCACAAGCATACTTGGACTGAGAGAGGGTAATGCCTTCCTTGGATTGCAAGACTTGAAGACCAAGGAAATAATGCAAGTGTCCTAAGTCTGTCATTTCAAACTTCTTTTTGAGGCTAGACTTCACATGGTTTGTATGGTTTGGATCACTACCAGTAAGGATAAGATCATCAACATAAAGAACAAGGATGGTGAAGGAATTACCCACCTTCTTGGTGTAGACAGTGTTGTCAGAATGACACCTAGAAAAGCCATTATCTAAGAGAAATCTATCCATTTTGGCATACCAAGCCCGAGGAGCTTGTTTGAGACCATAGAGAGACTTGCTAAGGCGACAAACAAGGCTAGAGTCTTTTTGGATAAAGCCAGGGGGTTGTTCCATGTAGATTTCTTCATGCAAATCTCCATGTAAGAAGGCGGATTTAACATCCATTTGATGGACTTCCCATTTAAAGGAGGTAGCAAGGGAAAGAACAAGGCGGATAGAATTCATTTTGGCAACAGGGGAGAAGGTTTTAGTATAGTCAATGCCTTCAACTTGTGAAAATCCTTTAGCAACAAGACGAGCTTTATGTCTATCCACTTTTCCATCTGGTCCAAACTTGGTTTTGTAAACCCATCTACATCTGACAAGTTTTCTTCCTTTTGGAAGAGGAACAAGATCCCAAGTATCATTTGCCAATAAGGAACGATACTCTTCATTCATAGCTTCATCCCAATCTGGATGAACGGAGGCTTCTTCAAAGGTTTATGGATCAAGTTTTTCTGGAACTTCAGCCAATAAGGAAGAAGCTCTTTCGAATTGAGAACGTGTACGTCGTCAATCGGCAGGGTCACTTGCAAGAGAACCTGTTGCATCCCAAGTAGAGCGGACCCATCTTGGAAGCGGTGGAGCGTAAGGAACAATTTCAAGAGGGGAGGAGGATTGTCATCCTCGTTGAAATCATCTGAACTAGAAGGAATGCTATTAAAAATAGAAGAGAGAGAGAGGTGGCACATATGCCGAATCAGGCTCGCAGGCCAAAGGTGGCACACTTGCCGAACTAGGCTTGCAGGCCAATATATTTTCATCAAATTTTACATCTCTTCTAATGATAATATTTTTGGATTTTGGTTGAAGAAGTCTATATCCTTTGACATCTTCAAAATATCCAACAAAAATACATTTTTCACTCTTAGGTTCTAAGGCTTTATGTTTCGCATCTGGAATATGGGCCCAAGCATCACTTCCAAAAACACGAAAGTGACTTACATCTGGTTTGATGGAGCTCCAAGCTTCTTTTGGAGTTATATTCTTTAAAACCTTAGTAGGAGTGCGATTTACTATGTAATTTGCACAGTTAATGGCTTCTGCCCAAAAATTGAGACCAAGCCCTTTAGATTGAAGCATACAATTAGCCATTTCTTTTAAGGTGTGATTCTTCCTTTCAGCGACACCATTTTGTTGTGGAGTATATGGAACAATATGTTGCAATTGAATGCCATGCTCTGTGCAGAAGTTGATATATTTGTTGTTAACATATTCTTTGCCATTGTCTGATCTTAACTTAAGAATTTGATGTCCAGATTGTTTCTCAACAAAGGCCTTAAAGGCCATGAACATGTTAAAAACTTCACTCTTGAGTTTTAAGAAATATACCCAAGTGCGTCTAGAAAAATCATCAATGAAATTTAAGAAGTACTTGCAACCAGAGAAAGAAACAACAAGAAGTGGACCACATAAATCACTGTGCACAAGCTACAAAGGGGCTGAAGCATGCCAAGAGGCACGTTTGTCAAAACTGTCCCGATGATGTTTTCCGAGTACACATCCGAAGCAAACACCATCTCGAAAAGATACCATAGGAAGGCCCGTCACCATATTTTCCTTACATATAGTTTTAAGAGAGCGATAGTTTAAGTGACCAAATCTCTCATGCCAAAGTTTGCTCACATCATCATTATGAGCAACAAAAACCGAGGGAAGAGATGATGACCCGACCAAAGTTGTCAAACTTATACAACCTTGTGGAATCATCGGCAATGCCAGTAGCTAAAATATGTTTAGGATCTTTGAGGTCCTTGATTACAACATCATGAGGTGAGAATTCTACTATTTTCCCTTCACCTGAATGAGTTATCTGATAAATAGATAGAAGGTTGTGTGACAACATAGGAACACATAGTACATCATTAAACTGACCATTATCTAGATGAATGGTTCCAGATCCTACAACACTAAGAGATCTATCATCACCAACACAAATATGTTTGGTGTTACAATCATTTAAAGAAGAAAACATGGATTTATTTTTAGCCATGTGGTAAGAAGCTCCAGAATCAATGAGCCACTCATGACAAGGAGAAGAAGAAGATACATTTAATGCATAACCAAATCTTGATGCTTGACAACCACAAGAAGAAAGTGCCATGCCTGAAGATGAAGGTGAAGAGTGCTCCAAATTGATGTTGTGCTTCTTCATTGCTGCTTCTAAGGCTTCCATCTTCTTAAAACATTTGGACTCTATATGGTCATCCCGATTGCAAAAGTTGCAATGTCTATCTGTCTTCTTCCCTTTGTTTTGATTTGCCTTATTATTTTGGTGATTTGATTTTTCAGTTTGTGGCTGAAATTGCTTAGGGCCCTTGTTTGGTTTAGGACCATATTTTTTAGGAAACTGCTTCTTGGAATTCTTTTGATATGGTTGTTGTTGGGCTGCTAAGGCTTTCTTAGAAGCGTTTCCAGCAGTGATAAGACCAAGGTGTAAAAGTTTTTCTTGTTCTCTTATCAAAGAATCACAAAAGGCATCAAAAGAGGGATTCTTGTAGGTGGTTCATGAAGAAATGATGGCTTCTCTGGTGGAATGGAAGGCGAAAACAAATATAGAGTATGCAGGATCAAGCTTAGCAAGAATGCAATATATGAGGCTACCATTTTCCTTTTTGACCTTACACCCTTCTAAAAGAAGTCTAAGGGTCTTGAATTTGGACAAAAAGTCTTTAATAGAGGAGAAATTATTAGGGTCCAAAGTAAGCAACTCATTTTCAAGCTGGTGGGCCCTGATTTGATTTTGAATGCCAAAAACATTATTTAGCTTTTCTAGGGCTTTATCAGGGGTGTCAATGTCAAGGATGTGAAATCGAAGATCTTGAGCAATGGACATTCCTATCAACCCTCGTGCTTGATCTTGTCTATTTTCCCATTTAGGAACTTTATCATCATCGGAAGGTTTAGTTTCTTGACCTGTGGCTATTCTATAAAGCCCTTTACTTCTAAGTATATCTACCATGTGAAGTAGCGATTGGAAATAATTGGTGCTGTTAAGAATAACCGGGCATGCACTTTCCATTTTTTTTTAAATGAAGCTGAGAAAAGTTGAAAATAACTACTCCAATGGAAAGATCTCGAAAAATTAGGCCGTTTAAAAAAAAACGGCTCAAAAAACGGCTTCCGGATGAAGAAATTATGCCTTTTGAAAAAACTGAGTTGTAGATGCCGAATAGTTGCAGGAACGGGATGAAGTGCGGCTTTTTTTTTTTTTTTAAATTCCGCCCCTTTGAACAAAAACTTTTTACAAAAGAAGCTTGAGAAGGAGACTTGAACCCAAGACCTCTATTCTCATAAACTAACCCCTCACCAAGTGAGATAGTAAAAGGATTATGTTATTTTAGAAAGGAGGAAGGGGGGATTATTATTATTATTATTCTTATTCTTATTATTATTATTATTATTATTATTATTGTGGGAGGTGTGCGTGCCTTTTCCTGCACAAAAAACTTGCAAAAAAACGAAATGCAAAGCCTTATGGCAGAATGTTAGATTCTCAGTTAGCCTTACCGGAAACTATCACTTTTTTCACTATTTCTGATTTCCCGAGATCACACAAAGACGCGGGGAAAGAGCATAGTATTAAAGAAATCTCTTTTTCATTACGGTTAGGGATCGCACGGAGCGTGCATCAAAACATACACAGAGAAGAGCGTATAGATCCGGCAAATAAATAAAACCTTAATACAGAAAAAAAACCGAAATAAACAGAACTATTAACAAATATAATTGCAAAATAGATGCTTTATACCTCCATATCTAAACTGAGATAACTTGGGCAGCCGAAAACCTTTTCGCAGGAAATGAAAGGCGTTCCTCACTGTAACAGACGCTCTGGACACAACCGAGTAGTTCTCCAAGCCCAAAAATGTTTATAAATAGTAGATCTACAAAATAGCATTTGCATGCAGTCAAACCGGCTTCAAATTTTGATCAACAACGGACGTGGCCCTCAAAATAGCTTTGATATCATGAAGGAATTTACGGGGTAAGTTCCGTAGATCAAGAACCAAAGGTCATCGCTCACAAACAGATCACGTCGTATACCGCATAATCACGTACTTATACCGGTGTACCGATTTGTGATCCGTTTGTAGCAAGGGATCTTCGTGTTCTTGATCTACGGAACTTAATTTTGTAAATTCCTACAAACTCAAGCTATATTAGTTTGTGCAACGCTGAGAAAAACAAATATGTATTAAAAAATAATCATTTTTAAATCTAAACTTTATTTTGTTTTATGGTCTATTTTATATTTTATTTTGCATTTATAAATTCGTACAAATAACATCATGACATATTCTTATTAAAAAAATCAAATAAATGTTAAGCTAGTTCTTTGGTTCTTTTACCGATACCTATACCAAATTATGAGATAAAACTTCACTAGCGGGTAATTATGCTACACTGCTAATCTAAATAGCGGTTATGATAGTCTAAATAATTGCAAGACTTCACCAACGAGGAATTATGCTGTTGTGTTAATCTAAAGAGTGGTTATTGTAGTTTAAATAATTGTGAGAAGGTTGTAATAAAATAATAAGGTAAAGGCACATTATAAGTGGTTGTTTACAAGAAACTTGTCTTTTTGTATAGAAGAGAGACAACAAAGATGCATACAAGTTTAAAGAAATTTGGAAAAAATTAATTTAACCTTATTAATTATAAGAATTGCAAAAAATTAATTTAACCTTATTAATTATAAGAATTGCAGTATAGCAATGAGATAAAAATATTAAATTAAATAATTGTGTAAGAATAAAACACGTGTTTTCATGGTAATTGGCAGTGCATTGAATCCAAAATTTATACTTGATTACAATCAACTCATTATGGAGAATTTATACTTTTTAACTCACCATTCAACTAATGCTAACTTCAACATGCAAACAATTACTAAATTTATTTTTTCCAAATATAATACTGAACTTGAATTAACTCACACAGACACTAGTTAACTCAACTCTAAATTTGAACCGTTGTGCAAGTGGGAGTAATTACAATTTCCAACACTCTCCCTTAATTATGAATATATGACTCAACATAACGCAAGAATGAATCAACATGACTCAATTATGTATGTTAGGCTTACAATAGAAATTGATGCAATCATTGTTCAAACATGCCCACTAGTCTAAGTCTCAGCTAGGCTTACATTGACTTAAAACTTTGACAATTTTACATTTTATTTTTTGTTTCTTCCAAATTCTATATCCTCGAAAACACTTTTGTTTCACCCTTATTTTCAACTTTGCTTGCTTTATTAGTGCTACATGTTTGTTCACCTTCTGTTGCTACGGTATTTTCTTGAAATTGCTTGTTGACATTCTAAAAATTACCGAAGGCTTCTTGAACCTATTCTAATCACTTTCTTCTTCAACTATTCTTTCACTCATAGAACGCCGCTAGAACTCTTCATATTCAAACTATCTTCTTTCTTCTACTTCTTGTGCTTCATATTCATGAATTTCTTTTTGCCATATTTATTGATAGCAAAATTTTATCTCTTCCTGACCCCATTGCTGAAAAATGGTTTTAATGCATTCTATCTCGTTTTCAAAAACTTCCATGTCCTTCTCTTCACTTTCATTATCAGGTATTATTGTTTTTTTCCTGTAGTTTTCACACTCAAGATATTCATTAGGCTTATATGTAAAATCATAATCATGCTCCTTTTTCTCATTCACCACTTCATTTAATTCTTTTATTCTAGCTTATTCTTTAAGACTCTCATCAATTTTCTCAATTTGTTTTTCAAACCATTCTTCAATGAGCTTCAAATATGCATCAAACTTGTTAATAACTTTGTTTTCAACTTCACATGTATATTCAAAATTAAGGTTAAAAACATCTTTTTTATGCTCTTCAGTGAGAGCGTCCTTCTCTAACTCCTCCTTCTCTGCCTTCTTTTCCATTCCATGGAGGTTATCTTCCATTGTTATGTTGTTAGTGGATACTCTCATAAAAAACTATTTAATCACTTTATCCTCTTCTTGATCATCAACAGTTTCTATATCACATACTACTTCATGATAATTTCTAACTGCTTCATATCTTCCTGCAACAATGGCAATTTCAACCTTCAATTCTTCATCAAACGTGACTCTTACCATATTGCCACAATCAATCCCTATTTCAAAATGGAAACCACACATATCATCAACATAATTTTCATCCACCCTATGGTGGGATATCTGAGCATGCATATTCTCATTAACAATATCAACATCACCAAATTCATCAGTTGTAGTTGGATTCACCAATGCACATACCACACACTTTATGGATATGAATATGAATGACCCAACACATATGAGTAACCATATGCTATAATAACTTAAACGCATACCATAGTACACCATGTATCGTAACACAATACTCAAGGTATGGCTATTTAAACCTAAAATTTAAACACGTAAATACACATACATCATTTCGACGCACTCAACACACATATGACATATAAATCTTAGTTTGCAAACACACCAACGCAGTGAACAACCAGACAAATGCATAACTCGTAGATTACATAAATATTTATAGTATTTTCAATGCAGATATAAATTCAACACAAAGCACATATCACAGTGTTCAACAGAGTTGTTTAATGCACACACCATAATCCACACTCACTGCACAACTCAATATTGAAAGAAAAAGTTCATGTCTTTCTCATCGATTAAAAGGAAATGGCCATCACACCATCTTCGTTGAATGCACACTTCCAAATGGTTCAATGAAATTTCAATAGCTCAACTCAGAGAAGAAATCCAATGAACAAGATGTTGCTCTCTTCAATGATTCAATAGGAGCGATGCAGAGAAACAAAGGGTATAGGAACAAAGAATATGAAAAAAATAGCAAGAGTTACATGCAAAACGAGGCTAATTTGGGATTTGTGGTTCAGATACCATGTCACGACAAGTTTGTAACTCCAAATAATTTAATTTTTGTTTGCATGAAGATAAATCATGAATATATATTAGGAGAGGGAGACTATTGTGATTCATATTCCAACGTCTCTTCATCTTCTCTATTTTTTTATTTACAATATTTACACTAATTTCCCAATCCTTTAGGATTAGGTGTCAATAGATGTCTTCTAGAAAATCTTTCTGTCTCATCATTAGCATGCTTGGACCGAATTTACCATTGAATCCCTTCTCTTCTAGAGGTAACAACACATGTTTTTTGTCATTTTTGAAAGTCTAAGTATTTCTCCTTCCACCATAAACAAATCTACCATCATATTTCAACAGTATCCCTAGGAATATATGATAGACATCCATGGGTATAATGTCGCATAATACTTCATCTTCATAGCTACCAATATGGAATTCAAATCTTTTTTGTTCACTTACCAAATTTGAATGTCCTTTCTACAACCAAGACACTTGCTATGAAGTAGGATGTGCCATCCTCTCCAATACTAACTTCATTATTTCTGTAGAGACCAGATTGGCAGTGCTACCGTTTTCTATGACCATTTCCATTATTTCCTTTAGATTTTCACATTGTTCTTAAGAGAATTCTCCTCTGATATGGTTCATGGGATTCCTTCTCAACTTTAACCAAGTTTCTCTTTATCATTAGTGACTCACCAATCTCGAGAGTATCTTCTTTTACATGTGTCTTTACTACCTCATCTTTAGCTTCTATAATATGTGCTTCTCTTTGATTTATTGACTTATTCTCAGGACAATCCCATCACATATGCCATATCTTTCCACATATATAGCACCTGATTTCTCTTCTTCTACCTCTACCTCTTGGAAAAAAAACTTTTGCCCCTCGTTTCTCCTCCTCTAGGAGATTGGCTGGTAGAGTTCCCTATGTATTCTCTTAGAGCCTCAAATTATCCTCTGCTAAAAGATCCTTTTCCTATGTCTAGACTCCTTCCTCTACTCCTTTTTCTTTGTTTTCTATCCATGCTCTCTTCTCCTAATATTGCATGATAAACATCCTCCACTGCCTTTAGGGGAAAGAGACAAATTTCTTCCTAGATATCATACCTAATACCATTTATTTATATGGCCACATTCTCAACATCTCCCTTTGTGTGGTCTGCTCTAACGTTCATCCTATAAAAGTATTCAAAGTACCCCTTCATTATCATAGACTTATACCTTAGGTCTTTCATTTTCTTGAATAAGTTATGTTGATCATCCTTTAACACATACTTTCTCTTAAACTTAGCTACCATTCGATCCCAACTCTTGATATTTTCCTTTGCCTTCTTTCTTTGTTCTTCCTACAACTCATCACACCATAATGTTGTGTGTCCCCTTAGCTTGATCACTACATATTTTATCTTCTAATCATCCTCCACATCTTCAAAGTCGAAATGTTATCTAATGAGTTGATCCAATCAAGTAACTCTTACACATTTAGGTTTCCATCACACAATGGAAAATTCATTTTTGGCCTGGACCCTACTTTGGCAACCAAATTTATTCGTTTTTCATCCATTTGTTCTCTTACTGGATATCCTTCCATCTCTTCATCTAAATTCATATCCTCACTCTTGTTGATGTCTCCCACATCAGGTTGTCTTCTCTAGGTTGTCCTCATGATGTCTATTCTCGCCTAGATGCATCTCAGTTCCATCTCTCAATTCCTCATCCATTCTAATTCTTTAGTGGCCTCCTCTTCTGAGTAGCATACTCACAAAAAATATTTGGGAGGTCTTCTCCAAAATTTCTCTTACCGTGTCTTAGTTTTGTAGATCTCTCCCGCTCAGATACCAGATGATGCAACGAAATTCTCTCTTTTCTTATAATAGTCTACCACACGACTCACAGACCCTATTTAACACCTTAAAATCCCAGGTCTTAATAAAAAATAATCAGTTAAATGTATTCAAGACTCAATATCCAAGTTGTAACGCCAAAGGTGCTTAAGCCTATACTTTTGTATTTCAAAGTATTTCCATTATAAGTGAAATTCCCAAAATATTGTCTTCTATGTAGTTTGGGGTCATAAGGTAGTATACACCTCTACTACCCGATGAGGTTGGGATATTCCTTGATATATATGTTCTCATCCACTAATTTTTATGTCTGTGTATGGGCATGATACAATAGGGATGAATGCCACAACACCCAGATTTCAGGAACCGAGATCCACAAACTCATTAGAGAAATTTTGAGGTAAAAAATGGGTCTGAAAAAAAAAAATGTACAACAAAATTAAACTATATAAGAACCAATGTGATTCAATATGACAACGTCAATTATGGGGGATGATTCACCATTTTTGGAGTGAAAATATAAAATGATAAAAAACAAAAAAATAAACTATTTTTTCAACTCGTATTTTCAACTTATCTCCCGAAAATTTTACTCAAATTTCGAGTGGGAGCACTCATTGGATGAAAATTTTAAGTTTTCATCCACGAAGTACCGATGTTGCATACTTTTGATGGATCCTACTACATGAAAAATGTGAAATACATGAAAAAACGTGACTGGAATCATTTTTTTCTTATATTTTACATTTTTTATAGAGGAGGATTGATCAAAAGTATGAAACATGGGTACTCCTTGGATGAAAAATTAAATTATGCATCCAACAAGTGCTTATGATTGAAATTTGAGTAAAATTGTAGGGTGATAAGTTGAAAATTTAGTTTTTTTTTCTTTTTCCTCTAAAAATTAATGAGGTAATGTAAGCTTCTTTTATTATTTCCATTATTATTTTATAATATTCCTTAGGAGGCCCATTTTAGACCTCAAAATTTCTCTAATGTTTGTCTATTCTAGCAATGATACTTCTTGTAAGCTGGACCTCCTTTAACTTGGATATGTACTCGATGTAATGGTCTAGGAAAACTTTGCGAGTATGAGTTTAACAAAGAGCTAGATGTCAGATCCCCACCCTATTGGGTGCCACGCTAGTTTGGGGGTCTAGGTACTAATTCCTTATTTGCATTCTGATATCGGACGCATGTCATATTCTGTCAGTTGTTCGAGTCCACGAAGGGATCTTCATTACTCTGTTTATGGATGGATTTTTCTACACAACTTAAATCATTTCATATTTTGCAACTTACAACATTGTCCTTACATGACAAAAACGTGAAAATTATTGCGCGAGCCCTTTGAGTTAATCTATGCCCGATTAAGGGAAAATAATGATTTTATTAAAGCTTAAATCCTTGAATTCAAACAATCCATAATACAAATATTTAGGAACAAAATTGATTAATACGAAGGCTCTAAAAAAAAACTAATATTTTTTTCAAAGAAAATTTTATAGCTTAACCGATGCACTCAAAATGCCATTCCTTTTTCTCTTTCATGCACCCGTGGGGCTTGTAGGTTTCATATTTTTATTTACAAATGACAAGAATTATCTCAAACAAAATGAAGAAGTTGCCTCTCTTGAAGTTACATCTGGGCTCTCTCTAGAATCCCTCTACCAACTAAATAGTTTAATTGTCCCATAAGGGACACATACACATAACAAAAAATAAAATAGTCGCAACTCTCCCATAAGGGACACATAAGCATAAAAATGACATATATTTGGTAGTAAATATATACAAGGAATTATCCTATATGAGAAAAAAATAAAATTTGGTAGGATGCTCCACCATCACTATATACAACTAAAAATAAATAAATTGTAAACTATCTTTTATGATAAAAATTTGATGCTCATGAACAATATAAAAAAGATAATGACAATTATGTGAAAACATAAGGCCATAAAGACATGAAACCTTAAATGTTACAAATTTATGGAAAAATCATAAAGTTATCGTAACATTAAACAATGATATTAAACTTAAACATTTGAAAGCTATTAAATTAAATTATGATATTAAACAATCCTTTTAACCAATGAGGAACCTCAATAAGCCATTGAATCATGTAGGGTAGATGAAAGAGCATATGCAACACCAATCATTTGGTAAGAAGGAATAAATTTGTTAAAGGGAGAAATAAGAATAAAAGAGAGATAAAAACAGTGAAGAAGCAGACAATTCATGAGGAAGATAAAACATTCAATTTATGAAATTGAGTAAAATAGGAAAGAAACAAGATTAACATTTGAGACAAATCTCAGCCCTTCATTCAAAAAAAAATTCAAACGCTAACTAAAATATATGATGTATATTATCTAATAAAAATCTAGTAGGCCTACACATTTAATATCTATTCTGGTAGGTTTAATATCTATTATGTCACTTGAAGTTATCCTCCTCTTTAGTTATAAGTAACTAAAATATACGATGTATATTATCTAATATAAATCTAGCAAGCCTGCGCATTTAATATCTATTCTGGTAGGTTTAATATATATTATGTCACTTGAAGTTATCCTCTTTAGTTATAAGTAGTTAGTAATCATTGATATTCTTTAAATATTTTTCTCATTACCTTATTATATGAGCAATTTTGATAATTCCACAATTCTTTCTCTTACAATGACTAATTTGGTGGAAGTAAATTAGTCATCATTATCTTCCTAAAATTTATTCATATTAGTAAATATTTATTTACCCTACATTTAATGTTGCATGATTGATCCCCTCCATCCTAGCATGGTAGAGATGTTTTAATGTAATGTTTAACATTTTGACTAAGTCAAATTAGATATAAAAATAAATTAAATTAAATAATAAAAAAGTAACGTAATGTAATGTAAACATTTTAATTAAGTAAAAAAAAAAAACCCTATAAAAATAAAATAATAACAAAAAAAAATGGTCTGTGGTATTCACCCATTGTATTGAGAACCCATGGTATTCATGTGGAATATAGTTTATTTAAATGAGTAATTAAACTAGCCTAGATCCATCTTAACTCTGAATCTACCAAGCACCTAAAGGGATCAAATCTCTTAGATATGCAAACCTCTTTTAGGGTGATTTTTTTTTATCCCTCTTGGTGCTTACCCTATCATATACCTTTTACATTTTGTGATTACATTGAAATTCAAAATTTCAAACCAATAAATATAGATTATAGATTGAAAAATGACTAAAAATTACATGATAACCTTTTGACCAATGCTCAAGTTAAATATGATGCCTTTGTAACTTATGCTTTTAAGGATCTCGATACGAAAGAGGTATGAATTCTAGGGTTTACACTCCAGGTCCCCTATCGTCGTCATGATATAGTCGTGTCTTGTGGCTCATGGCAGTGAGAGGCCTGTCGAGCCTGCACTCCCTCGCATGCTCCTTCATGGCAGCTATTGCGTCAAAATCATGAGAAATAAAAACATCGCTCTGCCAAATTTCCACTCTGCCCTTCTAGCTGTAGACAGAAAAGATAGCCTCCAAAAACTGCAGGACGAAGGCATCCCCGCAGACAGCTTCGAGTCAAATCCTTGGCTCGTTGCGTCATGGAAGAACTCACGAGAGATGCCAATCTGTGAGATAGGCTTAGACGGTTCTAGCCCGCACCGGCTCCTCGACAGCCCATCACTCGGTTGTGTTCCCCATGGAACTTCTTTTCTGGGCATCCATTTGACAAAGAAATATGACAAACACAATGAAATAGCCTTGCAGCACAGCGAGCCATCTAGACTCAACATGCCAATATGCTCTTGCAACCATGGACCCCCAAATCTTCTGCCCCCCTCTTTTCAGATTCAGATTGCTCTCCTAACTTGCAAAACCATGCTACTTTAGGTACATATCATGGACCTGGTGAAACACCTCTCGAAGACCCTTAAACACAAGCTGGGGATTCCTTCCAAATCTCTGTGACTTCTCCATGAAGGTAAACAACTCGAGGACCCTTTTCCACTCTCCTTTTACAATATTGAAAAGGATGTTTCGGTGGTTCTTTCCCTTCATCTGCGGGGAGGTGCTAATGGGAAACCATCAGCAGCTAATGGCTTCTCTTACAAGGATGTTGTCCATGCACAGCACCCCAAACAAGCTTCTCAACCTACAGAGGCTCCCAAGCCTTTCTTGGTAGATAAAATGGAGGAAGTGCCCTCTCTAGAAATCTCCGACCTGGATCTTGAAAACCAGTATCAACTATATGCAGAAAATTCCTTCATCTGTCGATTCAATGGATTCTGGCCTCGCATAACAAATCTATACCAACGGATTCATTCCACTTGGACCAATAAATGCAAGGTTATTTTCTGCTCGAAAGGCTTCTTTATCATTATATTTGCTCATAGTGAGGACTACCAAAAATCCCTAAAAGGTGGTCCATGGTTCTAGGGAAAAGCAGGGCTATTCTTCACCTCCTCATTCCCTGACTTCGATCCCTTCATGGCAGTCATCACCCAAATTCCTATCTGGGTCAGGCTTCCAAAATTACCTGCTCATCTATGGCACATTTCTTTCTTTCAAGGCATTGGAGACACTCTGGGACGTTTTCTGGCAACAGAGCCCTCGAGAGGGGAAAAGGGAATCTACACCTATGGCAGAATATGTGTTGAAATTGACATCAACAAAGGATTACCCAATCAAATAATTCTCAAAGTCGGTGATTTCCTTTGGTCACAGACCTTAGATTATGAGAACAGTGTGTTTAGCTGTCGACATTGCCATCAAACAGGGCATCTTCAGAACTCCTGCGCTTTGTCCCTCGCCCGAAAGCAAAGAAGCACACGCAAATCGAAAGATAAAAGCTGGAAACCCTGTGATCTACCTCCCATGGATGATATTGAGTCGTCTAGCTCGGATGAAGAAGAAATTGAATCAGATGAGGACGCTGCAATACAATAGTAAGCACAATCCTCGGCAATCCCTGAAAGGCCCTTTGCCTCCTCGAATCTCTAGAAACGTTCACATGAGTACACCTCCTTCGACTCGGATAAATATTCTCTTTCTTTGATTAGCAACAATCTTCAAATGGTTTCAGCACACCCGCTCCTTGACGGTTGGGTTAAAGTTATAAAAAAGAAAGGAAAGAAAAGTCGTATGGCGGATTCCACCCATTATGGGAAGAGCCTTGTGTGTGTCTCACTTGGCTCCTTTGTCTCTCTTCTTGTTCCTCTTTATTGATCTCTTGACAGCATCACAGAACCGTGGTTGATAGCTGATTTCTTCACACTCCCCTGGTTTCCTGCTTCTCTTGATTGTAACTCCCTTTATGTTTTAAGCTTTGTAATAAAACGAGTCCTATCTTATTTTAAAAAAAAATACTAAAATTAAATATAAAATTTTAATTCATTTAAAGATATAATAATTTTAGAGAAAAAAAATATAATTAAATTTGAGAAAAAAATAAAATTTAGAAAAAACAAAAATTAAAATTCTAAAAAATTATTGTTTTATTGGATTATTTTTGGAGTTTTTCATAAATTTTGAGTTGAAATTGGAAAAAATTATGGTGAAATCCTGAATCCAAAAAAATTTAAACAATGAAAATGTAGTATATATTGGAAAACAAATTCTCTGTGGGTTATATTTTGTGAGTGTGCTCATGAACTGTTGAGTCAATACGTGCTCACGAACGATTGACGTTTGACGTTTTTATTTAATACGGAAAAAATAATTATTAGATTAAGGAAAAAATGAGAAAAAGCCCAGGGTCTTTCTTCGTTCATAATGTGAAAGTATAGCAGTTATAGTCCAGGCTTAAATGTAGCTTATTACTAGCATTAATTTAAATTGGAATTTGGTAAAAAATATTAAAAAAATAGATATTTGGAATATTTGAATTTTATTTTTGATAACAAAAATAGATTTAGCAATATTAAAAATCTTTACAATACTCAAAATATTGATGTTTAATTATTATAATTCAAACTTTTTTAAAAAATTCCAAATTTTTTATAATTTTACTAGAATTTCTAAAAATTACTATATTTAAATTTATTAAATAATTATTAGATATTAAATAAAAAATGAGAAAAAACCGAAGGTCAAAATATAGTCGGCAGCAACCGCAATAGTGAAAGGCTTAAATGTCGCGCTAAGACTGGTAAATTTCGTGGGAAAATATTAAGCGTCTCATGAGTCCATGGCAAAAGAAGCGCGGACAACCCCAATACCTATAGGAATACCATGTGCGGACAACCCCAATACGGGTTACGGATGTGGCGAATGTTGTTCTGTGGGTAGGGCAGCTTGCGTAAGAAATAACCCGGTTGTCCTTCCGGCAGTACTCCTTGGGTTTGACAGGGATGGTCAGGCTGTTAGTTCCATAAGGAGATGAATTTTCTAGCGTTTAATTAATGGCTAAAATGTGATCTTTGGAGTATGAGTATTTACGGTAAGTTTACGGTTCGAACTAGGTTATTTTGCTCGCCTAATTCGACCCTAAAAAATATCATGAGATTCTCTACAGGAATGTTCTCATTCATGTGAATGTTGGGTAAATGGTAAAGGAAGAAAATTCATTCTTAGACCTGCTTTACTTAATCTTGTGTGGCTTTTAATTAATTTATAAGTTGTAGTCTAAAAAAATTTATATAATGACTCAGAAATTTAAGTAAAACTATAAATATTTTTAAAGATTTTGAAAATCTTGGTTAAAGTAGTTAAATTTCAGTATTTTGGGTGCTCTAAATGTTTTTGATAGTGCTGAATCTATTTCCATAATAAAAAATACAATTCAAACACTCCAACTACTTGATTTTTTGAATTATTTTTATGAAATTCAGACAAAAAGCTCTACTATCCCAGCTATTCTGTTACCTTGGTAAATAACTATGTATTTACAAGAATAGGGAATTTAAACAAGTCTCTACATTTAGATGATTCTCCACATTAGTGCTCCCATTTATATGAACATTGGTAAATGGTATAGGAAGAAAATTCATTCTTAAATATGCCTTAATCTGGCATGTGTTTTAACTTGCTTTATTTAATATAGCATAGGTTTTAACCAATTTATAAGAGTAATAACATTTAAATGATAGATATTTTATTATCATGGAAGGCTTGTTATTTAAAAATTATTAAATTTATTAGAGATTTGGATTTGTATATTTTTTAACTTTATATTAAATTTAAATTTATTAGAGATTTGAATTTGTATATTTTTTAATTTTATATTAAATTTCAATTTATTAGAGATTTAGAGATTTAGATTTGTATATTTTTTCACTTAATATTAAATTGTAAGTATTTTAATTATAAATATTTTATTATTAAGAATAGTATTTAAATTTTTATGAAAAGTATTAAATTTATGGAATGATTTATGGTCTGCTTAACCCAAAAATGATTTGAGCCTTGAATCACATAATTTACCTAATGTTTCATAACAAAAAGAAATTATTGCATAAATTTCTAATGTTATCAAAGTAAATAATGCAAAATTAATTAAGATAAAGGTTATATGTTATTTTAGAATATTAAGTATTTTTGTCTATTCTAATGACATACCTCATCTCTCACAATTAACGCATAAAATTTTTTAATTTGAAAAGGTTGAAATTAAGACCAATAAATTTGGTTTTAGTGGTGTACAATGATAACGTACTATTATTATTTATGTGACAATAAACATATAACCATTTTTAGTTTGCAAAGGTTAAAAATAAGGTTAATAAAGTTAACGGACACTACTAACTTGATAGAATATATTTTCTATTACAAAAATTGTCCTAACTTTCCATCATAACTTTTCATTGATATTAAACCAACTAAAACATTCAAAATTGTAGAATTTTGATCATAGATAATAATCCAAATTTATTCCCAAAAGTGCAGACAAATTTGAAATGCATACATAACGAAATACAACATCTTCAAAGCACTATCTCTACTCTAACATAAGAATATAAGATTTTAAATTTTTTGTTACTAATTTTTGACTAATATGAAGGGCTGAAAAGAAGTGCACAAATATTTTTTAAGAAAAATTTGTTAACAAACAAAAGGACGTTAATGATAGTAAAATATCAAATATTATTAAGTTCTACTTAAATTAATTTAGTTGATGTTACATGTGCCAAACTCTTTTCATAATAGAGAAAAAAATTAAAGAAAGAAAACCTAAATATATTTCATCAAAATTAATTTAAAATCATTCATAAAAAAAACAAATTTTGATATCATACAATATATCAATATGACCATACAATGACTTCTCAAAGAGTAACACATTATGTAATAATATGAAATGTCAAATGATATGACTCAATGATTTCTCAATTATCAATACATTTTATAATATATGAAATGCCAAAGAGGATAGACAAATTATCCAATTCATAGAAATGGCCACTTCTTAATTGATTCAGAATTGTCTTGTATTTTGGTAATTATCCTCCAGTTTAGTAAGACTTAGGACATTTAAATATATTTTTTAAGTAATTGACACAATGTCAAATATTTATAGTTTTGGTTCCAATAAAATTTTCAACATTTGAAGGAACGTCAAATATTTGATTGAGATGTTTCCTAGAGAAAGAATGAAATAGGCATATTTAGAAGTCCATGAAACACTGCAAATGAAGTTTGTATGTGAAGATTGTGCCCCCTTGTGATAATCAACACTTTTTTTACAACCTTCCTTAGGTGGAAGCTTAAAATCATTAAGATTTTCCCTCTTAAATTATATATATGTTGAGAATGGAAAGATATAAATATATATAAAGTTAAAATATAATTATATTAGTAACGTCTATATACATATAGTTTATTTAAGGCCTATATTTATATGTTTTTAAATGTAAAAGAATTACATCTCTTTCTCATTTGAAAAGTAAAATTATAATATTTTTTAATTACATTATCTCTTTAGAAAATGTTGATATATAATTATCTTTCTTAATATGAATATCAAGATATTCTATGTATAAGTACATTTTGTTTGTTATTAATAAAATTTTTAATAGTGAATTGTAGTATGTATAAGTAAATTTTGTTTGTTATTAATAAATTTTTTAATAATGGATTGTAGTATGTATAAGTAAATTTTGTTTGTTATTAATAAATTTTTTAATAGTGAATCGTAGTATCAAGAATAGAGTGGGCACCCAATGAGAGTGAATTTATTCATATTTTATAATACTTTTAAGAAAAAATGATGAAATTTGTCTATTTATTTTTATTTTTCTAATATTAAACAATTCGGTGGGCTACATATGTTAAACCAATTTCTTCACCTAATCATCACTATTATCACGAAATCGATTTCTTCATCTAATCATCACTACAGAAATAAAATTTCCACTTTATACTCAACTTACATTCGTCCTTATCACTTTGCATTTAGACTTCCACGTAGAATTCAACTTTGTACGGTTCATACATACAGGTTCATCGCAACGCTTTTTATACCAGGTTCCTCCTAACAACTTCAAAAAATACTCGATAGTTTTCTCACGCAGTCATTTTGTAATCAGAGTACAAAATTTACCCGAAGGCTTCGCAGGGGTGACATTTGTAGCCAGGGCCCATCATTACATAAGCTTTGACTGCGTTTGAAGGCCATAATTTTCTTTTGGAAATCTTCTGAACTACCCTATCTCGCCGGATTCAACTCATCTATCTGTGTCACATGACCCACGTTTTCATGTGTAAATGTCACACTTATTTCTTCACCGACTACTTGGACTCATCTTTCAGCGTTGAGGACCATTCATACAGTTGGCATCCATGTTTTGAAAATAAGGACCGTTGATACAGTTGGGATCCATGTTTTGCATTCGCAAGTTATAGCTTCGCTCCCCACTTCATTGCAAAAATAACAAATCTATGTCTGTACTATATAGACATTAAAAATGATTACATTAAAAATAAATATATTCTTTCCAATTTAAAAATTTATATCTAATTTATAAAAATAATTCCTAAATTCCAGTGAGAAAGTATAAGCTTAAGAATCCTCCCCGACCGGCGGTGTCGGTTATAGCATGGTCAGACCTTTGAATATAAGAAACGCGAATCGCGGGAAATGAACGTGGCCGCCGGCCACCGTCTGTTTGAACGTAGGGTGTACATCCACCTAATAACTCAACAGCAAATCATATCTCCACATGTTGTGGTGGGTACCGGCGTTGTTCACGCAAGAAAATTTGATCGTCTATCCAGTTCCAGCTCCCCATTCTATTTATTTGGAACTCGCCAATCAATCACTTATCGATTCAGGCATCACTTCTCACGCCAGATATCAGTTCACGTGAAGTCTACTTATCTTAAGCGACCTTTTCCTTCGTTGTAAAATGGCGCCTGTAACACTGGCCACCATGTTCAGTTTCTTGTGGATAGCCGGTGCATCTTTCGCACTAGACAGTGCCTGGCAATCGGCACATGCTACGTTTTATGGTGGCAGCGATGCGTCGGGGACAATGGGTAAGTTCAAAATTCGACAAAACTCTAGTCCTGTGGACATCTGGGTGGGCGCAGACACTATTCGCTTTGCAGTTTCAGCTTTAGATTAATAATTTAATACCATATGTTAGCTAACCAAATCGATCGGGAAATAAATTTGGCAGGCGGTGCGTGCGGATACGGTAATTTGTATAGCCAAGGCTATGGAACGAACACTGCAGCTCTGAGCACGGCGCTTTTCAACAATGGAGCTACATGTGGAGCCTGCTACCAAATGAAATGCAACCACCACTCCGATCCTCAATGGTGTCTACCGGGCACTGTGACAGTTACTGCGACTAATCTCTGTCCCCCTAACTCTGCTCTTCCCAACGACAATGGAGGATGGTGCAATCCACCTCTCCAACACTTCGACATGGCTCAACCTGCTTTTCAAAAGATCGCCATATACAGAAGTGGCATTGTTCCAATCATTTTCAGAAGGTAATTACTTACTACTCTAATTAGTGTGTCAACACTATATTCCTATTCTTCAATCCTGAAAATTTATTCCCAGCTTGACATTAATTGGGCTAATATTTATGTATGCAGAGTACCATGCATGAGGAAAGGTGGAGTTCGATTCACGATCAATGGACACTCCTACTTCAATTTGGTGCTCATTACCAACGTAGGAGGTGCAGGCGATGTGGAGGCGGTTTCCATCAAAGGTTCCAACACTGGTTGGCAACCAATGTCCCGCAACTGGGGACAGAATTGGCAGAGCAACTCGTATTTGAATGGGCAGACTCTGTCCTTCCAAGTCACCACCAGCGATGGTAGAACCATCACCTCCTTTAACGTCGCTCCTGCAAATTGGCAATTCAGCCAGACATTTGAAGGACAGCAATTTTAACCCATTTTCATGTGCATCCAAGAGTAACGCAGAAGCAACGAAGCCGACGTGATGCGAGAATATCACCCTCTTTTAAGCGGTTATTTCTCGGACACTACATTAGGAAGTATTCCTAGGGTTGAACCGAGTATACGAGGATTGCCACCCACTTCTAATTGTTTCTGCTGTATAAAATTGATATACACTACTGGAATATTGCTGCGCCGACTGGAGCCGGTGATATATTGTATCAGTAACATATTTCTCATAAATTCCATAAATTGGCGCTTTTATATTTCATCGTTATTGTTGATGGCAATTAATGGAGACTTTAATGGATTCTACTAGCTCGTTCTCTATACGTATGCAGTGATGGAGTTAATTGATTTTGGTAACCTTCGAACTAATTAATTGAAGTAAAGAGTTTTATATCTATATATATATATATATATATATATATATATATATATATTACATTGATCGATGTGCATTTTTCAAAATTTAGAGGAGCTTTGGCAAATTTATTTCACAGGTCAGTGAAAGCGCTAGAGACATTCAAAGCCCTCTGCGTTCATCTCGACCCCCCTGCTCCGGTTCCTCGTTTTTCTGGCCGGTACTGCGAAATTGCGAATATTATCGAATATTTGGTAGCAAACAATATTCCTGCTTGATCAGGCCTTGCTAAATTGTCAATACGCGTTTGACTAGTGACTTCGCTGTTGTTCGGACGTTTCTATCGTTTCAAGACATGATTTTCCCAACGACAACCTAAGGACTCAATGCTTGCTACCAGCGGAATGCAATCCTCTCTTATTTCTGGAAAGCAATTGACTGGGCGT
>CM076574.1:1073528995-1073602695 GCA_034641835.2 Pinus albicaulis
AAAGTAATTGTGTTGGGAAAAATACTGAGAGGGGGGGGTGAATTAGTATTTAGTGTTGACTGAAAACTTTTCACTTTTTCTTGCTTTTAAACCCATACGCTACTTTACTGAAAGAAACTCGCGTATACACGCGGATATACTTAATAAAAGTCGTGTATGTTTAGAGATCTAATTATGCATTTAATTCTTGACTTAGATCATTACATCATTCATTCATCAGATGTTTAGTAAGTAGTAATCAGGTGTAGTAAGAACAGAATAGATCATCACACACAAGCAACACACATGAACACCAAGATTTAAGGTGGAAACCCAATTCGGGAGAAAACCACCGCTGTCGTCGTCTCAGTCTTCAATATTTATTATATAAAGAAAACTTCTTACAACCATGTACTAGCGCAGACTCATACCAGCACGCAGGCACCCACCTGCAGAAGGCTACAACCTTCTCTCATTTACCAGCCTCTCCTGGAAGGGAGCCACAACCCCCTGCTCTCGTTTACCAACCTTTCCTGGAAGGGAGCTACTACCCCCTGCTCTCGTTTACCAGCTATCACTGGAAGGGAGCTACTACCCCCTTACTAAAGGCTTCGACCCTCAGCACCATTGCAGACCACGTTTCATCAATTTTCATACTGGATCAAACAGCTTCAACACAACCCTTCACTTATCAACAATCATACTTTGACCATTTCTTCAAACAGAACAGTGAAACCACTGTAACCAGAATATCAGAGATAACCTAGACTTCAGAATAGATATGCAGAAACACATTCAACCTTGAGCAACCATTAGTTCAGATACCATACGTGCTTTTATTTAATCAGACCCGCGTATACACGCACTTTTCATGAAACGAACCCGCGTATACATCTGTGCATTTTTTAGAAAAACCCTAACTGCCCATATGCGCTTTTGTTTAATTCGATCTGCGTATACACATGCTTTTCAAGAAACGAACCTGCGTATAGATCTATAAAAGGTAACTTTTGCAGAACAGACCACATCTATGAACTTACCCAGATTTCTTCAATTTCTTCAACAGATTTGCACCAGGTCTTCATCACTTCTTTTCAGATCATCCTAGAGATTCACCATTTCTAGATCTAGAGATCTTGAACCTTCATCATATTCATAGGTGCATCATAGATTCAGATCTATCAATTAAGAACAGAGTTCAACCATGCAGATATACTTCAGAGTGAAGTATTCATTAAAGCCCAGACACTTTCACCCCCTTGCACTATGATCTTCTTCTCCTTATATAGATTATCCTTTTTCAATACCATGAGCCAAAACCACACAACTTCCGATGGTATTCCTAGACGGGATCAAATAGATAATCAAGCGCTCAATACTTTGGGCCAATACCATGGTAATGTCGCCTGGTTTTCTAAATTAGAGCGCAAATGAGCATACGCTACTTGTCACATACATTTCCGCGTACATACGCGACTTTTCCTTAAAAAACCTGCGTATGCCTTGTGACATACCTTGTTCAACATTATTCTGGCACTTTCTGAATTCCTTTCTTCTGCTACTTCTGAACTGATCTTTAGATACATCAGATTTACATCATTTCCATCAAGGAAAACTTCATCAAGCAGGTTCCATCAAAGTCAGTACATTGCCAACAATCTCCCCCTTAACTCATCAAGTAGGTTTCCATCAAGAGCAACTTCATCAAGTATGTTTCCATCAATTACAATAGGTTTCCATCAACTTTATCAAGTAGGTTGCCATCAAGGACAACACTCTGCATCATATTGCCAACAATCTCCCCCTTTGGACTTGATGGCAACCATGATGGTGTTTGATCACCACAACAGATAGATACATTGATTATAACCATTATGAAAACACCATGATATTCTCCCCCTATGCAAACACATACTATCCCCTTATTCAAACACCATGTTACTCTCCCCCTTTGACATCAAGGGCAAAGGGCGGATCAAAACCAAAGCAAGGTTTTTCTTCTCATGTAGAAAGAAGAGCTCTATAGATCAGATGTGTATGGAAGTTACCATGCTCCCCTTGAGTTCATTCTAAATCTTCAAACATATGTTCCATTGAATTACATGACTCTATGTCCTTTCCTATCACCAAGGACTCATACTTACATCAATGATCCAACCAAGTGGATTTACATAAGTGACTCAAGTACCCAACCAAGTGGGTTTACACATTTTGACT
The DNA here is from genome assembly GCA_034641835.2 of Pinus albicaulis. Classification (NCBI taxonomy): domain Eukaryota; kingdom Viridiplantae; phylum Streptophyta; class Pinopsida; order Pinales; family Pinaceae; genus Pinus; species Pinus albicaulis. Next base: position 1,073,531,192 of record CM076574.1, read on the forward strand.
CAACTACCCAACCAAGTGGGTTTTGCAAATTTGAACAAGCCCTTTACATGACTGAATATTACAATTTACATCATAGGTAATAGCCTTTTCATCAAATTACAAATATGAATTTTTATAACCAATATCAAAAGGACCTCAAGAGAGAGATCATATTACAGATTCATCATAATGCCAACAATGCATTACTCAGCAAGGCTAATGCTCCCCGTGAAACTTTGCATCCAATGCATCCTTTCCAAATGACCAACGCTCCCCCTTAGCTTGTGCATCTGAACACTTTCAACAGCCAATCATCAAGGCATCTTCACCCAATATCAGAGAATGAAACAGAAATATAAGAGCTGAAACATCACCAGAGATACCATACAATATCAAAGATACCAAACAGCACTGCAGCTGTCCTGAAGAATGCTGACCCCAAACAAAATTTTTCAGCAACCAACCATACGCAGTTTTCTGTGTATGAACTTGCGTATACACGCGACTGTCTTTTAGGAAACCCGCGTATCCAATTTAATCTTCAAAATTTTAATCAGATTTGATCCTCTGCATGGCAGAGACTACTCCCAGCTTCTGTCTGAGATATTCGAACGCTTCCCTGGGCAGAGGTTTGGTAAATATATCAGCAACTTGTTCTTTGGAGGGAACATACTCCAACTTCACCTTTTGTTCAAGCACTTGTTCACGTAAGAAGTGATACTTGATGGGAATGTGCTTGGTCTTAGAATGCATAACAGGATTCTTTGAGATGCTGATGGCACTTGTATTATCACACATGATGGAGATAGGAGGTGAACATTTGAATTGAAAGTCTTGTAAGGTTTGCATCATCCAAAGAAGTTTAGTGCAACATGATGCGGCAGCCACATATTCTGCTTCTGCTGTAGATAGGGCAATAGAGTTTTTCTTCTTGCTGAACCAAGATACTAACCGGGGCCCCATATAGAATGCACCACCACTAGTGCTTTTTCGATCATCAACATTTCCAGCCCAATCTGCATCAGTGTAAGCATGAAGAGGGTTGGAGACGGCATTCTTGGATACCATAGTCCAAAGTCTTGAGTTCCTTGTAGATATTTGAATATTATTTGACAAATCAAGGTGAGACTTCTTTGGCTTAGCTTGGAATCATCCAACAACCTTACCGCATGCATAATGTCCGGTCTGTCTCAAAGAGACATGCATTCCCTATCATAGATCTCAGACCTGGTTGATTCACCGTGGGAGAATCATCATGAGAACTGAGATTGCATCCGGTTATCATTGGTGTACTTACAGATTTGCATTCTTCCATGCCATACTTCTTCAGAATTTGCTTAAGATATTTTTCTTGTGACAGGAATATACCATCTGCAGATTGATGCACTTGCAAGCCAAGAAAGAATGTTAGTTCCCAAGTAAAGACATTTCAAATTCTTGCTGCATGACAGAAGCAAATTTTTGACTCATAGATTCTTCGTTACTCCCAAAAATGATATCATCAACATATACAACCATAATCAATAGTTTATCATTTTCAATTTTTGTGTATAAGTTGCTATCAGCAGACCCCTTTGAAAATCCTTGTTGATGAAGATATTTGTCAAGACGATAATACCATGCCCTTGGAGCTTGTTTGAGACCATATAGAGCCTTTTTAAGTCTACAAACAAGATTTTTATCATTTCCCAAAATGAATCCTTCAGGTTGTTCTATATAAACTTCTTCTTCTAGATCACCATTGAGAAAAGCAGATTTAACATCCATTTGATAAACTTTGATTTGTTGGAAGCTTGAAAAAGCAAGAAACATTCTTATGGCTTCAAGTCTAGCTACAGAAGCAAAAGTTTCTTCAAAGTCTATACCTTCTTGTTGAGCATACCCCTTGCAAACAAGTCTAGCTTTATTTCTTATAACATCCCCATTCTCATTTAACTTTTTTTTGAATATACATTTAGTTCCAATGACATTTTTGTCATGAGGTCTTGGTACTAATTCCCAAGTGTGATTCTTTTCAATTTGATCAAGCTCTTCATTCATGGCTTGAATCCAACATTCATCTTTGCTAGCTTGATTGACATTGTGTAGTTCAATAGTGGATAGAAATGCCAGATAGCTAGAAGATCCCACAAGAGTCCTTCTTGTTTGTACACCTGATCCCTTATCTCCCAAAATTTGAGATTCTGGATGATTCTTTTGAACATATCTGGATGGAGATTTTTCAAATAAATCATCTTCAGGTTCTTCATTGGGTTCACTATCTATATCATTGCTATTTGATGTAGAAGGACATATGTCACCATCATCTTCATTTGTTGTTTGTTTTTCTTCTTTTGGGGCTGCAGGAGACTCATCAATAACAACATCAATACATTCAACAATCTTCCGAAGTCTTTTATTGTAACATTTATATGCTCTACTCCTGGAGGAGTAACCAAGAAGTATTCCTTCATCTGCTCTGGGTTCAAACTTGCCAAGTTTTTCATCATTATTTTTGATAAAGCATTTTCTTCCAAAAACTCTAAAATGCTTCACAGTGGGAGGATTACCATACCAGAGTTCATATGGAGTTTTATCACTATTTACACGAACATGTACCTTGTTAAGAATATTTACCGTTGTATGTGCTGCTTCTCTCCAAAACGTGTCAGGTGTTCTGGAATCATCAAGCATAGCTCTAGCCATTTGTTGAACTATTTTATTCATTCTTTCTACTACGCCATTTTGTTGTGGAGTGCTAGCTACAGTAAACTGTCTTTTTATACCATGTTGTTCACAAAATTCAAGGAATTCATCTGATTTATATTCTCCTCCTCGATCAGATCTAAGACACTTGATTTTTAGATCTAATTCATTTTCAACCAGTGCTTTGAAGATCTGAAATTTCTCAAATGCTTCATCTTTGTGTTTAATCAACCCAATCCAACACATTCTAGAGAAATCATAAATAAATAAGATATAGTATTCTTCACCACGTGGTGAATTTTTCCTCATAGGTCCACATATGTCAGTATGAATGAGTTCAAGAGGCTTACTTGATGATCCTTCCTTGGCATTAAATTGTACCCTGGTTTGCTTACCGAATTGGCAAGATTTGCATATGATATTTTCAAGTAGAGTAATATTGGGAAGATCACGAACAGCTTTAAGTCTGCTTGATTTGTTGATTTGAGAGAAGCTCAGATGCCCCAACCTTCTATGCCATAGCCAGTTTTCTGAAGATTTACTCAAGTAACATTGTTCTCTGCAGTTCTTCAATACATACAGGTTGCTTGGAGTTCTTTTTCCTTTTATAATTGTTTTACCTGTATCAAGATCACGAACCACACATTCTTTTGAACTAAAGACAACTTCAGTTCCTTGATCACACATTTGACTTACACTTAACAGGTTATGCCTTAATCCATCCACATACATAACATCTTTAGCCTTCACCTTTTCTTTTAGAAACACAGACCCTTTTCCTTTAATTACAGCAGGAGTATCATTTCCAAAAGTAACTTTCTTTTCCTTTTCTAGAGCACTATATGCACGAAGTTTGTTTTTGTCACCTGTCATGTGTCTTGAGCATTCGCTATCAATGTACCATTTATTTTCTTCACCTTCTGCAAATAACTCTATGCCACAATTTTCAACCTGTAATTCCTTCTTTTTTCATACTTTGGAACTTGAAGAAAAATGCTCTTTTGGCTGAACTTTGCTCCTGCATTCAAATTCTTCATGCCCAAAGTTATTGCAATAAGCACATTCAACTTCATTTAAAAGAGGAGAGAGATTGTTATAGGTATTCTTCTTTGCTTCAATATCCATCCTTTTCTTTCTTGCTTCTCTTGTCATGATGGTTTTATAGGCAACACATTGAACAACTTTATGACCAAAATTGTGACATGAGAAACATTGTCCATTGAAGAAGAAATTTCTGCGATCATGAAATATTCTACTTGAATTTACCTATTGATTGGTGTTTCTTTGAAAGATATTCCTGTTAGTATTCTTTGAATTGAGATGATCATGCTTTACCTGTAAAGATTCTTTATTCCCTTGTTGAGTGGCAGAATTTTGTAAACCAGTTGTAGCTGCTTTTAGATAATTTGGTGCTAAAGCCTAAGAAGATTCTCTGGTATATCCAAGACCTGTCTTTATAAGAGGAGAACGTTATACCTTGATAATCTCATTTAAGGTTTCAGATCCTTTAGCAAATCTAAGATTCAGAGTCTTTACTTTCTCAAAATCTTTTCTTAGACTTACCACTTCACATTCTAATTTCTCAATGTGTTTCTTTGCTTCTTCAAACTGCTTTTCCATAGTCTCTATGGTCATTTTCCTTTCTTCTAAGAGTATTTTACTTTCTTCTAAGGATATTTTGAGTTGATTGTTTTCTTCAAGAAAATCATTGTCCTCTAGAGCATCCACAAAAGTATCCTTTTCTTCTCTAGATTCAAATGCCATGAGAAGTCTAAAATCTTGTTCACATTCTTCCTCACTATCAGATAACCCATCACTGTCTTCATGAGTATAGTAAATTTTTCTAGTGTTAAACCGATTCTTATTCCTTCTTGCTACTTCCTTCCCTTTTGCAGGTTTTTCTTTATGAGGACACGTAGCAGCATAATGACCAACTCTTCCACACTCAAAAAATTTGAAAGGAAGCTTACCTTTGAACCGTCCTGTGCCAAGTTGAAGTTTCTTTACAAAATTTGCCTCATCTTCTTCTGAGATATATCCTGATCCTTCTGCTTCTTGTACTTCTTTCCCTTTTGTAGAAGCTCAGAAGACAACCTCTTTGACTTCAAATGGTCCTCCCCCTCTTCTCATTTCATAAGCAGTTAGTATGCCATGAAGTTGCACCACAGTAAGATTTTGAAGATCCTGTTTTTCTTCAAGGGCAGAAACTTTTGACTCAAATTTTGCTGTTAGCGATCTTAAAATTTTCTCAACCAAAGTAGATTCGGTTATTGTTTCTCCCAGATTTCTCATACGATTTACAACATCATCAATACGTAAAAAGAAACTGGCAATATTCTCATCACTATGCATTCTTAAATTTTCATATTCAATTCTGAGAGTTTGAAGTTTTGCACTTTTTACCTTTGCATCACCTTCATAGCTTAGAATGATTTTGTCCCATATCTCCTTTGCTGTATTCAGCTGCATAACTTTGACAAATTCAGATTCAGTTAGACTTCTCGTTAGAGCATTGATGGCCTTTGCATTTGTTTCATAATTCTTCTTTTCAGTTGGATCTGTTGGTACTGCAGCTGGATATTGATATCCTCGTTCAACAATGGCCCATACATCTGATCCCATAGACTAAAGATAGGATCTCATCCTTATTTTCCAAAAGATTAAATTGCTTCCATTAAAGAGCAGAGGCTTGATAGAAGCTACTCCATCTTGATTGCTCATCTTGCTTGATCTTCCTTCTAGCGGCTAAGCTTTTTCAGAAGGACCTTCTATGATACCAATTGTTGGGAAAAATAATGAGAGGGGGGGGGGGGGGGGGGGGTGAATCAGTATTTAGTGCTGACTAAAAAACTTTTCACTTTTTCTTGCTTTTAAACCCATATGCTACTTTACTGAAAGAAACTCGCGTATACACGCAGATATACTTAATAAAAGTCGCGTATGTTCAGAGATATAATTATGCATTTAATTCTTGAATTAGATCATTGCATCATTCATTCATCAAATGTTTAGTAAGTAGTAATCAGGTGCAATAAGAACAGAATAGATCATCACACACAAGCAACACACATGAACACCAGGATTTAAGGTGGAAACCCAATTCGAGAGAAAACCACCGCTGCCGTTGTCTCAGTCTTCAATATTTATTATATAAAGAAAACTTCTTACAACCATGTACTGGCGCAGACTCATACCATCACGCAGGCACCCACCTGCAGAAGGCTACAACCTTCTCTCATTTACCAGCCTCTCCTGGAAGAGAGCCACAACCCCCTGCTCTCGTTTACCAACCTTTCCTGGAAGGGAGCTACTACCCCCTGATCTCGTTTACCAGCTATCACTGGAAGGGAGCTACTACCCCCTTACTGAAGGCTTCGACCCTCAGCACCATTGCAGACCACGTTTCATCAATTTTCATACTGGATCAAACAGCTTCAATACAACCCTTCACTTATCAACAATCATACTTTGACCATTGCTTCAAACAGAACAGTGAAACCACTGTAACCAGAATATCAGAGATAACCCAGACTTCAGAATAGATATGCAGAAACACATTCAACCTTGAGCAACCATTATTTCAGATACCATATGCGCTTTTATTTAATCAGACCCGCATATACACGCGTTTTTCATGAAACGAACCCGCGTATACATCTGTGCATTTTTCATAAAAACCCTAGCTGCCCATACGCACTTTTGTTTAATCCGATCCGCGTATACATGTGCTTTTCAAGAAACGAACCTGCGTATAGATCTATAAAAGGTAACTTTTGCAAAACAGACCAGATCTATGAACTTACCCAGATTTCTTCAATTTCTTCAACAGATTTGCGCCAGGTCTTCATCACTTCTTTTCAGATCATCCTAGAGATTCACCATTTCTAGATCTAGAGATCTTGAACCTTCATCATATTCATAGGTACATCATAGATTCAGATCTATCAATTAAGAATAGAGTTCAACCATGCAGATATACTTCAGAGTGAAGTATTCATTAAAGCCCAGACACTTTCACCCCCTTGCATTATGATCTTCTTCTCCTTATATAGATTATCCTTTTTCAATACCATGAGCCAAAACCACACAACTTCCGATGGTATTCCTAAACGGGATCAAATAGATAATCAAGCGCTCAATACTTTGGGCCAATACCATGGTAATGTCCCCTAGTTTTCTAAATTAGAGTGAAAATGGGAATACGCTACTTGTCACGTACATTTCCGCGTACATACGCGACTTTTCCTTAACAAACCCGCGTATGCCTTGTGACATACCTTGTTCAACATTATTCTGGCACTTTCTGAATTCCTTTCTTCTGCTACTTCTGAACTGATCTGTAGATACATCAGATTTACATCATTTCCATCAAGGACAACTTCATCAAGCAGGTTCCATCAAAGTCAGTACATTGCCAACAATCTCCCCCTTAACTCATCAAGTAGGTTTCCATCAAGAGCAACTTCATCAAGTATGTTTCCATCAATTACAATAGGTTTCCATCAACTTTATCAAGTAGGTTGCCATCAAGGACAACACTCTGCATCATATTGCCAACAAATTGTTTCCAGGAAGATGGTGATAACATTTCTTCCTTCAAGTTTAGATGCTGAAGAGTTCTCCCTTCCAGCCCTTGTACTACCCAATCCTCATGCTCCCATTTTTCAGCCAGTATTGTTTCTCTAATTCCTTGCTTTGTGATGTTCCAAATTTCCTCATTACTTAGCTTGCGCTCTTGGAAAATCCTTCTATTCCTTTCTTTCCAGTGGGACCAGAGTAGGAATCCCATTACAAGAATCCAAGATCTGTTAACCACAGGACTTTTGTATCCTCCCTTTCACCACTTTTCAATTGTTTGCCGAAGACTGTTATTGTTTCTATCAGTTTGTTGGAATAATATATAGAGATTTGACCACATTTGATCAACCACTGTACAAGTATTTAGTAGATGTTCCACAGTTTCTTCTGCTGCCTCACACATCACACATTTTGACGGCCCATTCATTCCCCTTTTTTGTAATTGATCCTAGGTGAGAATCCTCCCATGCCCAACAAGCCACAAAAAATGCTCTATTTTTGGCCAATGCTTTAGAGACCAAATTTTCTTCCATAGTCGATTTTCCAGGATTTGAATTTGATTTGCTTGCAACTGATAGGCTTCTTGAATTGTAAGCATTCCTCTTGACCTATATCCCCATCGCAAAATATCATTACCCACCTGAATTGGAATTTTCCTAGTGTGAAGTTCTTTTGCAAAATTTTCGTATTTTTTCATTTCTAGGGCCTGTTGCCACTGCTACTTTTGTTTCCATTTTTGCCAAAATTGATCATTCTGGTCTTCCCAATAGTTTTGAACTTCCTTACTGTGGGGATTTCATGTAAACAGAAATATTTCTGCCAAATCTAATCTTGTAAACAATGTTTCCCACTGCTACCAGGAATCTTCCCAAAAACCTGCCAAATTTCCATCTCTGACCTCCCAAAAACTATGAATCCTTATCAAATTTCTATTAGCGGCTGCAAGATTCCAAATCCCTGAACCTTTCTGAATATTAAGGCAATTGAGCCTTTCCTTCACTGTTTGAGGCATATGATATTTCCTTTCCCATATACACTGCCATAACGTTACACCTCCTTGTAACCATCTCCACCACAACTTCGCCCCCATGACTTGATTAAGAGTATAGGGATCTCTAAGACGTAACCCCCCTTTAATCTTAGGTAGTGTCAGTTTATCCCAAGAAATAAGAGCCCATTTTTGCTTCTCCTGGGCTCTTTGCCATAAGAATTTCTTGAACAAACAAACCATGTCCTCACAGGTTTTTTTTGGACAGGCCATACCAGAAAAATGATAGATAGGGATAGCTTGAAGAACGGACCTTAGAAGAATAACATGACTAGGTAGATTTAAAGCCCTAAGGGACCAATTAAGCATGTGCTTTTGGATTCTATTTAAAAGATATTTCCAACCACTGGATTTAACAAAATTCTCAGACAAAGGCATCCCAAGATATTTGAAGGGCAGCGTCCCCATACTGAATCCAAGGGTCCTAGTAAGAAATATTTTTGATTGGGGTGTCGTGTTAAAGAAGAAAACATTTTATTTTCCTTTATTAATCTGTGTACCTAAAGCCTCCATGAAAAATTTTAAGATTTCCAAGATCGCTTTGCATTCACGGAGTGTAGCTTGACAAAACAGCATAATATCATCCACAAACTGCTGATGTGACAAAGTTAGATTTGGACCCCACAAGTTAAGACCTTTAAACACTCCATCATGAACTTTCTGCTTAATTTATCTGCCCAACCCCTCAGCTACAAAGATAAAGAGGAACGAAGAAATGGGATCACCCTATCGAAGGCCTCGAGAAGCTGTAAAGGAACTTGATGGAGACCCATTAACTAAAATAGAAAAATGTGCAGAGGTAATGGCTGATAACACCCACTGGACCCATCAATCATCAAAACCAAAGGAAAGTAAAATTTGTTGAAGATACTTCCAATTAAGGCTATCATAGGCTTTTTCCAAATCTAACTTAATCAGCATACCTTTAATTTTAAGGTGGTGAAGAGAATGAATAGCCTCTTGCGCAGTCACAATACCAACTAAAATTTGTCTGCCCTTTACAAACCCTGTTTTGTCCGGTGAAATCAGGGCTGGAAAGATTGGTTTCAAGCGATTCACCATAACAGTAGACAGAATTTTATAAATAACATTACATAAAGCAATAGGCCTAAACCCAGCGGGAGTATCACACTTATCATATTTAGGGATCAAAGTGAGAAAGGTTGGATTTAAACTAGGGAATACCTGACGAGTTCGACGAGATTCCTCAGCTAGTTCCACAATTTCCTTCCCCAAAAAATGCCATGATGCTTGATAGAATTCAACACTAAAGCCATCAGGTCTAGGCACTTTATTCCTTGGCATTTCCTTTACAATTTCTTCAACTTCCGTCATAGTAATTTCCCTGAGTGCTAAGTTTTTCTCCCTGCTAACCATCTTCGGAATAAATTGTTTTATATGATCAATTGTCGCAGATCTATTATGGTTTGGCTCTGTAAGGGTATCTTTAAAATGATTGACCAATTCCTTTTCCATAGCTTGATGCTCAACCACTCAGTTTCCTTCTGAGTCTTTAAGAGAGAAAATCCGATTATGTTGCCTGCGTTGGATCATAACTTTATGGAAAAAGCTAGAATTTGTTCCCCCTTCACAAAGCCATTGTATCCGAGATTTCTTTTTCCATAAGATTTCTTCTTGGATTCTCCGCTCCTCTAGTTTACTAAGAATCATTCCTTCTTCTTTAATTAAATCTTCTGTCCTTCCTGTTAAAATCATTTGATGTTAGATTTGTTGCATATGCCCTTGGAGTTTATTCTTCTCTTTATGAATGTTACCAAATTCAGCTTTATTCCATTTCTTAATTTTTTGCTTTAATTCCTTTAATTTCAATTGAAATGTGTGCATTCTATTTCTTCCTTTCAATCGACTCTCCTCCCACCAGCCATGAACTTTTTATATAAAAGGTGTATCTCTAAGCCAAAATCTTTCAAATCTAAACGATTGTTTCTTTTGTTGTTGTTTCATATCCACCTCCAGGCGAATAGGCCAGTGGTATGAACCTAGGCAAGGCACTATACCTGCTTCATAGAACAGGTCCACACTCACAAAATCTTCAGACACCAAAAATCGATCAAGACGTGAAGCAATTTGGTGTATCCCCCCTCTTCTATTATTCCACATAAATTTACCGTTATTAGTTGGAACATCCACTAGATGTGTATCCGATACAAGATCAGTAAAGTCCTGCATTTCCTGATGAAATCTACCAGAACCCCCTTTCCTTTCATCTAAACTTTCCACCATATTAAAATCTCCACCAACCACCCAATATTTGTCAGGATTAATGAGTTTAAGATTTCTAAAGTTCCTAAAGAAATCTTGTTTATCTCCTAGAATAGTAGGACCGTAAACGGAAGAGACAGAGAACCATTCCTTAGTACCTAACAGCCTAAATCTTCCCTTTATAATTCTAGGAAGTCCAATCCAACCATTTGCCTCCATCTCTGTTGGGTTCCATAAAATTGCAATACCCCCCACAATCCCAGTAGCATCTATAGCCATTACTTCATAGCAAGGTTTTAATCTACTAACAATTTCACCCAATCTTTCTCCAGACACCTTGGTTTCTTGAAGGAGAACTATTTGGGGTTTTTCCTTTATCAGTCTTTCCTGTAAATGTATATGTTTTCCTTTACTATTAAGGCCCCTTATATTCCAGGAGATTATTATCATTAAGAAGGTTTATTTATTCTCTAGAACATCGTTGAAATCAGAACAATGTGTCTAGAGTTAATCAACATTTCCCCAACCAATTGGATTGATTTCTGTAAGGTCTTTCTACCTTTTTTATTTCCAGATTTTGTCTTTAGGGGATGTTCTTGGCTCATTTTTTGTGTTAATGATTGCTGAGATGACTGCGTATTTATTACTTTCGCTGATTGCTGGGACAACTACTGATTTGCTGCTTCTACCTCTCTTCATGCCTGAATTGTAAGATATTGTTCAAATGTCTCCTTGTATAATACTTTTTTATCTTCAGGGATAAACCTATCATCTAGATTTTTCCACTCTTGCAATAATTGTTTCATGAGTAATTCCTCTTTAGTAAGGTCATCCTTTGACATATCTATTTCCATCTCTGCTTGCTCTCTATTATCTTGATGTTCCCCCTGTTCCGAGCTTTCTAAGGGAGCTTTCCTTTTAGAAGTTATTATGTTTGTAGGCATAGGAGGTGTATCTCCTCATTTTTCACATCCATTTATTTGTTCTCATGTACTTGTTCTTGTAATATTTCATAACGGTTTTTATTCTATCGTAAATTCTTTTCCTACGATAGTGGATTACTTTGAGCTCGACCTTGTCTCTTTTTATTAGTAACCGTCCGAAACCCTTCTTCCTTGTTTTCTTCTGTCTCTGCTACTGTCTACTTTTGAACCTGATCTACATCATTAATGGGACAAGTTTTATACAGGTGCCCATATTCATGGCATCTTCTGCAACGGAATGGGCTGTGTTCGTAATCTAGTAATTGCTGCCAGATTTCCCCTACATATTCTAGCTCAATCGATTCCGGAAGAGGTTTAGATATATTCATATAAACACAAATTGTCGCAAAGGAAGTATATCTACCTCTTCTGGTAGTTTCTGCAATCTTCACAAACCTACCCAGCGAGTTCCCTATCCCTTCCAAATTTCTGGATCCCAGAAATCCATGGGTAAAGAAAACAGTCGAACCCACACCGAGGCTGAAAGAAACTGTTCCTTATTTGGGTTATAACATTCTTCCCAATGCCGCAAGAACAAGCCCGCATTCTGATAAAAATAGGCCCCCCCTTCAAAAACCCTTTCCTTATCTAATAAATTTGTAAAAATGACTATAAAAAAACATCTTGCTCCAAATTTAATATCTAAATACCCCTTTGGTTGCCACTTAATGTGAATCCATTTAATTAAATCCTTTTCAGTGGGCCAAATTCCTATAAATTTACAAATAAGAGCATGATATTTCATATAACCTCTATAGTGATCTAATTTATTTGGAGGAATAATAAAATGGGTTTTTTTTGAAGATTTAGGAAAACACTGACCTCTTTGTTGTGCCTGCCATTGTGCCCCTAGAACAGGTCCTACACCCACTGATCGATTATGTCCGCTACTTTCTCCTGTCATTACATTTCTGTAGGAGGGGATCTCCTCCCCCCCCCCCCCCCCCTAGACGTTGTCACCATACTTCGTGCTCAAAGCCAACAATATGGCCCTTCCTTTGCTGTTTAGGCTGAACAAAACCCTAAGATAGAACCATTACCAAAACCCTAACATTTTCTCAGTTGCAGAGCAATAAAATAAACAATCTCGAAAGAAGGAAAAAAGTTGTTAAAGGGGGCAAGAAGCATAAAATAAAGAGATAAGTGACAGACCATGAAAAAGCGTACGATTCATGAGGAAGAGAGAACATTTAATTTATGAAATTGAAAAAAAATTAAAATTCATTAAAAAAATAAATAAATCTTAGATTAAAATATACTATGTCTATTATCTAGTTAAAATATAGTAAGTCTACAACATTTAATATCTATTCTGGTAGGTTTAATATCTGTTATGTCACTCAACTTTATTCTCTTTAGTTATAAGTAGTTAGTAATCATTGGCATCCTTTATATATTTTTCTCATTATCCTGTTTAGTTATAAGTAGTTAGTAATCATTAGCATCCTTTATATATTTCTCCCATTATCCTCTTTAGTTATAATTAGTTAGTAATCATTTTCATCCTTTATATATTTTTCCCATTAGCTTATTATGTGAGGAATTTTGATAATTCCACAATTCTTTTTCTTACAACTACTAATTCGCTGGAAATAAACTCCATCTTAGTATGGTAGAAATGTTGTAATGTAATTTTTAGCCTTTGATTAAGTCAAATTAGATAAAAATATAAATTAAATCAAATTAAGTTAAAAAATCATTGTAATGTAATGTAAACATTTTAACTGAGTCAAAATAAAAATAAAAATAACTCTATAAAAATAAAATAATAACAAAAATAAAATGCCCAATGGTATTGACCCACTATATTGAGAACACATGGTATTCATGTGGAATATAGCTCATTTAAAGGGAAATTGAACTAACCTAGATCCATCTTGACTCTGGATCTACCAAGCACCTACAAGGATCAAATCTCTTGATATGCATCTTGACTTGGATCTACCAAACACCTACGAGGATCAAATCTCTTGATATGCAAACCCTTTTAAAGTGAAAAAATTTAAACCCTCTTAATACTTGGTAGATTCTAAATTAAAATAAATTTAGACTAATAATTCATCAATATATATTCATCATCATATAAATACATATTTATTTTAATATAATATTAAATATTATATATATATATAAAATATTAATAGATAATAATCGCTTTGAATTTATATGACTATATTCCTCCTTAAAAATATTCAAAACTTATCCACATTAAAATTCCCCTATCATATACCTTTTGTGATTGCATTGAAATTCAAATTTTGAAACAAATAACAATAGATTATAGATTGAAAGATGACTACAAATTACACGATAACCTTTTGACCTATACGAAAAGTTAATACGTAATGTTTTTTTTGGGTGATGCAACTAACGTATAGGTACATAACAAATTTTAAAATTTTGGATTTAGATTTATTTTAAATTTGAAAAAAATTATTTTGAATTTTTGAATTTATTAATGACATAATAATTTAGAAGGAAAAATATAAAATTAAATTTGGGAAAAAAATTAAAATTTTGAAAAAAAGACAAAAATTAAAATTACAAAATGAACAGAGTTGTTTGTATTTGAATTTTATTTGGTGTTTCTTAGAAAAATTTGGTTGGAATTAGAAAATATTGTGGCCAAATATTGATTTGTATTGTTTAAACTGAGTTTTTTGAATATATATGTGAATTCACCATTCTAAAAAATATTTGGGCATTTAGATTGTAAAGACATCAACCATCAAATTTGCGATTTTAATAAATCTTACAACAAATTAAATTTGAACTATTCAAATTCCCATATACATTAGAAAAACAAATTCCTAACCCATCAAACTTATAATTTCAATCAACTTTATAAAAAATTAAATTTAATTCTAACTATTAAAATCACTAAAATTCCTGTAAACATTGATATTAATATTAACATTCAAAAGACAAATTTTTGCTTATTTTGAAAAAGCCTGGTCTTCTTTTTCACTTAAGTGAAAGTTAATGTCGCCTCTTCAATCACACTTCCTTCCTCAAACTCGGTCAATCTCAGAGCCATATTAACGTCTTCTGAGTCCATGGCAAAAGAAGTTGTGCAATTATAGAATGTCTAGTCTAATTAGATTGTTTTTTTGGCTCTAAAAATTATAGAAATTTTGGTAAGATTTTAAGAAAATATGGCAGAGATTTTTGTAAAACTATGTTATAACTATCAAACCTTAATATTTTGGGTGCTCTAGATGCTTTTTATGGTGTTGAATCTATTTCCACCATCAAAATCATGATTCAAACATTGTTATTGTGAGATTTCTTAACTTTTTTTGAGCGGGATTCTAGCGAATTTTGATCGTCGAGACAATTCCTCAGTCTCGTTAAACAAATCCTTATAAAATACCATCTACCAACAACCTCAATGTTGAGGTTGTTGGATACTGATATGGCCAATGTTATTCCGTGGGTAAGGCAGTTTGCGTAAGAAATATCGAGAATTTAGGTCATGAAAAAAGGTAGCTTGTCCACATCCCCTTTCTATATAATTGAGGAACTCTTAACCCAGTGGTCTTTCAGGCAGTACTCCTGGGGTTTGACAGGGATGGTGGGGTTTGACAGAGATGGTCAGCCTGTTGGTTCCATAGGGAGATGAATTTTCCAATGTTTAATTAATAACCATAGACTTACTGTAAATGTGATGAGTATTTATAGTAAGTCTATGGTTATTTTTCTCGCCTAATTCAACCCTACAAGCTATGGATAAATAATTTCACGAGCTTGGATAAATAATTTCATATATCATGAGATTCTCCACATTAATGTTCCTATTTATGTGAACGTTGGATAAATGGTAAACGAAGAAAATGTATTCTTAAATATGTTTTACTTAATTTTGGGTGGGTTTTAACTAATTTATAAGAGTATTAGTATTTAAATGGTAAATCATTCAGGGTTTGTTATTTAAAAATTATTAAATTTACTAGAGCTTGTCATTTAAATTTATATTAAATTTTAATTATTTTGATGATAAATAATTTATTATTACGAATAATATTTAAATTTTTATGAAAAAGAATTAAGTTTATGGAGTTTTTTTTTTTTAATTTGTTTGATTCTATCTACAATAATTTGAACCTTGAATTACATAATTTACATAATATTTCATACAGGTGGAGATCATTAATTAAGCTACCTCCCTAGATTAATTCATGAAAGATTTTGAATATATATATATAATTTTAAATTAAAATTATTGTATAATTTGCTAATGTTATTATCATTATTAAATTAAATAATGCAAAATTAATTAAGATAAAGGTTTATATGTTATTTTATAATATTAGGTATTTTTGTCTATTATGATGACATAGTTCATTTTTCACAATCAACATATAACCACTTTTAGTTTGAAAAGGTTGAAATAAAAAGAAATTAGAGGAGCAAAGATAGGACACAAATTACTCACAAATCAATTTTTATTATTCAACTCAAAGCTAAATTGCAAGCCACATAAATAGTGCTCATAAAATCCTACAAATTACAAACAAGGAGAATATTGTTGAGAAAATATCTCAACAAAACTCCAACAACCAACAACCCATTCCTACCTATTTACTAATGTAAGCATTAAGGCCAATAAATATAGTTGTTGTTGTGTACAATGATAACATATTGTTATCATTTATGTGGCAATAAAATATATAATCATTTTTAGTTGGAAAAGGTTAAGAATAAGGCCAATAAAGTTCATGATCACTACTAACTTGATAGAATACATTTTCTATTACAAAAATTGTCATATCTCTCCATCATAACTTTTCATTGATATTGAACTAACTAAAACTTTAAAAAATGTAGAATTTTGATCATGGATAATTCTACAAATTTACTCCCTAAAGTGCAAATTTTTTGAAATGCATACATCATGAAATGAAACATCTTCAAAGCACCATCTCAACTCTAACATAAAAATATAAGATTTTAAATTTTTTGTTACCAATTATTGAATAATATGAAGAACTAATATGAAGGGCTCAAAAAAGTGCACATATTTTTTTCAAGAAAAAATTATTAACAAACAAAAAGATGTTAATGATAGTAAAATATAAAGTATTATTAAGTTCTAATTAAATTAATTTATTTGATGTTTCATGTGATCATTTATTTTCATAATAGAGAAACAAATTGAACAAAAAAGAACTAAATACATTTCATTAAAATTAGTTTCAAATTATTCATAAAAAAAATATATTTTTAAATTTATACAATATGTCAATATGACCATACAATGAGTTCTCAAAGCTTAAAACATTATGTAATAATATGAATGTCAAATGATACCACTCAATGATTTCCCAATTATCAATACATTTTATAATATATAAAATGCCAAAGAACATAGACATGGGTAAAATTACATGGCATAATTCCCATTCTCCAAACCAAAATTTAATTGGCTGCACTTTTACAAGAATTTAATAAATTATCTAGTAGATAGAAATGACCACTGATTCTTAATTGATTCAAAATTGTCTTGTATTTTGGTAATTATCTTGTAGTTTAGTAGGACTTTGAACATTTCAATATATTTTTATGTAATTGAAACAATTTCAAATATTTATAATTTTAGTTCCAATAAAATTTTCAACATTTGAAGGAATGTCAAATATTTGATTGATATGTTTCCTAGAGAGAATGAAATAGGCGTATTTAGAAGTCCAAGAAACATGACAAATAAAGTTTGTATGTGAAGATTGTGCCCCCTCTTGATAATCAAAAATTCTTTTACAAACTCACTTCCTAGGGTGGAATCTTTGAATCATTAGGATTTTCCTTATTAGACTATTAGATTATATATATGATGAGCATGGACAGATATAAATATATATAAAGTGAAAATGTAATTATATTAGTAACAACTATGTACGGATAGTTTATTTAAGACCTACATTTATATGCTTTTTAAAAGCTAAAAGAATTACATATCTTTCTCATTTCAAGAGTGAAATTATAAGATTTTTTTAACTTTTCATTGCATTGTCTCTTTATAAAATATTGATATATAATTATCTTTAGTAATATGAATATCAAGATATTCTATTTATAAGTTAACTTTGTTTGCTATTAATAATTTTTTGAATAGTGGATTGTAGTAACAAGAATAGAGTGGGCATAATGAAAGTGAATTTATTGATATTTTATAATGCTTTTAAGAAAAAATGATGAAATATGTCTATTTATTTTTGTTTTTTTAAAGAGTTGAAAACATTTTATTAAACATTTTTCTTTATTTTTAAAAAAATGTATAAGTTCCATATTGCTCATCTAAGCAATTACACATCTATATCATAGTAGATTCAAGAGTGTTTAGTGATACAAAACTTTCAACTAAGATAACATGTTTATAAAAAAATACATCCATATTCTTATAAATTTCTATAACAAAAATACATATAAAAACTAAACACGCTCTTTATAATAAGAATATAGTCATTAAGAAAAAAATATTATCATAATTCTTATACTCCTTAAATAAATAAACATATGTAACTTCATCATACTAGATTTAAAAGTGTCTTATAAAACAAATATTTCAACTAATATAACATATTTATAAATATTAACATCCATATTCTCCTATATTACTATAACAAAAATTAATATATATATATATATATATATATATATATATATATATATATATATATTAAAAATAATAATTTATAAACTCCTTAACAATCCACATAATTCTATCACCACAAATAAACAACATAATTATACTCATCCAATTCCTTTAATATTCTATTTTTATCACATTGTTTTAGGAATAGAAATTTATTTTCGAGTCAAACCACACTTCCTGAAAATAGTTAGGAATCATTGGTATTCTTTATATTATATTTCCCTTTCCGGTCACCTTAGTATGGTAAGCAATTTTGATAATTTTATAATTCCTTCGGTTTCGAGTGCCAATTCAGTGGGCTACATATGTGTAATATTCCCTTTCTTGATCCAGTCTTCTCATGGTATTGACCCATGGTATTTGTTGTTGGTTTCCAAGAAAAATAATAAAATAAGGTCTCTAGAAAGTCCATCAAGCCTATAAAAGGGGAGAGAAGCTAGGCATTTAGAATCATTCTGGATTATCTATCTTATTGTGTTTGGGTTGAGAACTTGGCTTGGCCAGTTCTATCATTGATCTCGGGTCGAAAACCCCGCGGTGATGTTTATGTGGTGGATCCATCCAGGATTCACAAGTGGGCTTCAATTTCTTATATTTGTCATTGTCAAGAAGCCGTGCATGCCATTTGTAGGATTTTATGGTCTAGGAATGTATTTTACTTTCAATGAATAATATAAATAAAATGGCTGCATTTCTTGTGTTTTGGTTCTTGATGAAAGACTATATTAAATGAGAACACTAATATGTTTTAGATCTATCAAAATTTTTATTGTTTGGAATCTTATAGTGGTATCAGAACTGTGCATCCTGCCAGCCTGAGATTTTTATGCAAGGAACTTCGGTGAAATTTATTTTTCACCCTAGCCAGCATTTCTCACTTCAATGATATTTATCACCCTAGTTGGATTTTTATTTTTCAGTAAATTATTTTATTGGGAGACATAAGTGAAGGGAAAATCTTTTATAAGTCTGTCGGTTAAATTTGTGAAAATATTTGAAGGCGTGATTGACAAAATCATTTATAGCTTGTATATAGCCTCTTATGAATAAATGTACCCATGATATTTATTCATGTGTATGGAAGATTCATATCTTTCTTGCAAATATGGTCATTGTTGAAAGGCTGGAAAGTTATTGCTAGACAGGGATCATTCCCAGGTTTCTCATTAGCTAAGTATTGAGATCCATTGATGCCAATGTCGTCATTTTATTTTTGGAAACGCCACAAAAATCAACATAATGATATATCAGTCGATTCTCTTGGCTACAATACTTCTGTGGATCAAAGATGGCAAAAACATACAAATCAGAAGCAAGAGCAGAACAACAGACCCTTCTCTCGAAAGGTCCGTGTTATCCTTCAGTAGTCAAAATATACCCGGAAGGAAGATGTAAAAAGTAAGTGTCTCTTTGATCTTGGATCCAAATTGCAGGGTACAAAGTCAAAATATGTTCTCCTACAGCTAGACACATTAAATATGGCTTTGAGCTTGATAGAGAAATCATAATGAGAAGGGTCAAGTTGGGCCTTGAAGCCATCCATGCTTGCTTTGATACAACCTAGGTTCTTGGAGCATTCTTGTGAAAAGGTTAGACTCACAGTCGCCTCTTGTCTCAGTAAAATCATAGCCTTAACAGCACCGCTATTGCCCTACAATGATGACATCATGAGGTAGACTTTTCAGGTAATGGTAGAAGCACTCCAAGGGTTTGACAACACCATTGTTCTTACTTTCTTCCAGAAGCGCACAATTTTGCAACGCATGGAGAAATTCAGATTTGGTATGCTTACGCTGGATCTAGAGTGTGATGATTTAATCCTTCAGATGCTCCAATACTTCTGCATTGGAATTACAACGTCTCATCCAAACTTCATCAAAATAGACATGCAAAAGATCATGTCTCCGATCTTAGGAGAAGATAGGGCCATCTGCGAACAATTGAGATGCAAATTTTTGGCCATTTGGATGAAGGAGCTAATTGCATCACCTACTGCTTATGAACTAGCTGAGGGATTGATCAAACAAAGCATCAAAATACTTAGAAAGAAGTTAACCAAGGAGGAACTAAAAAAGATTTGTGGAGACAACAAGAATGAACTAAGGAGGAAAGGCTTATGCTTTGTATGCAAGGGAGTTTGGGCACTTGACCATTCATGTCCAGATAATAAGGAGGCGACAAGGATAATTAGAGACTTCTTCAGATCATGGGGATTCATCCATAGATGGGTTCGCTGGTTTTCAGGAGAGGAACTATGAAGGATCTGAGCAGTCAAGTACAAATGGTGATAAAAAACACCATGCTATTCAGAGAAACTTGCAGGACAAGCTTGACAAAGTACATGACGGAAGGAAAGATGCAATTCCTCTTGATGGTGTGGTAGTTGAATCTATAAATACAACGAAGGACATCCATAAAGAGTATGGGAAATCGGGTATAGACAACATTCCACCAGTACATCCATGTTTGACAACCAGAGAGGATGGACAACTGATCCTCACATGTGAAGAGGTACAGGATGAATACACCCAAGGAGAATCAAATGAGGAGAGGATCATGCATTTTCAGGAGAGGATCATGCATTTCAAGATAGATCTTATGTTGTTGAAGCAAAGAGTCTGGGCAGTCCGAGACACTGTCTTACCGGAGAACAAAAAAATTGAGGAACTCATAGGGAAATGTGCCAAATCATCGACCAAGCTGTCTAGTATTGAGGAACAACTCAAGTCCCTCACAAGGCCGCATGAGGAGTACAATTGGGAGTCCCATAGCAGCGCTCTACAAGAATACATAGATAAGGCTTGCAACACCAACAACTCACCTTTATACATTGAGAAGAGCAGCGCAGAGTTATCCAAATACATCATGTTGGGTAACCAAGTAGAGCAGCATGAATCGAGCATCGAACAACATCAACATAGTATATTTGCAGATATTCATTCTTTCCCTAGTATGGATTGGCGAGAGATTATGAGTTGGTATTCTATTGATGGGTTGATTATTTGGAGGATACCCATAGCTAAGGGAAAATTACAGCTTGGACCATTTAGTGCGAGCAGCGATGGAGAGTTGAAATGACACCACAACCCATAGGTCCCAGGATTTAGGTGGCATTGGGATCCAGGAGAATCCATTGGGGGTAGGATTGGCCAAAGGATTGTTTGGGATCCATGTAAATCTATTGAGAGAAGGATTGGTCAGAGGATTGTTTGGGATCCGGGCATCGAAGGATCCATTTAGGACCATTCAACATGGAGGGTTGGAACAATACATCAGGTTGTATGGGATCTTGGTATCAATGTACAAATGCTTCTGTTGTGGATAGAAGTGGATCGCTTGAGGACAAGCAACTTTGTGCGGGAAGATTTGTAATATTCCCTTTCTTGATCCAGTCAAAGTGGATAGAATCGATCCATGGTACTTACCGTGGTATTTTCTCATGGTATTGACCCATGGTATTTGTTGTTGGTTTCCGAGAAAAATAATAAAATAAGGTCTCTAGAAAGTCCAAGCCTATAAAAGGGGAGAGAAGCTAGGCATTTAGAATCATTATGGATTATCTATCTTATTGTGTTTGGGTTGAGAACTTGGCTTGGCCAGTTCTATCATTGATCTCGGGACGAAAACCCCGCGGTGATGTTTATGTGGTGGATCCATCCAGGATTCACAAGTGCGCTTCAGTTTCTTATATTTGTCATTGTCAAGCAGTTGTGCATGCCATTTGTATTGTATTTTACTTTCAGTGAATAATATAAATAAAATGGCTGCATTTCTTGTGTTCTGGTTCTTGATGAAACACTGTATTAAATGAGAACACTAATATGTAAGCTAAAATACTAAATAACGATTCTTTAAAATGCGGAATAAAAACTTAAAAGAATCGAAAAGTAAAAATTAAATTGCCCAGTAAATCTTAAATACCTCTAGCCATTGGTGTTGAAATGATTCACTGTGTGAAAACGTTCGTTACCAATCTATTTTGCTGAAACTGAAATCTGTTTTGCTGAAACTGCAAATTGTTTTGCTGAAACTCAAATCTGTTTAGCTGAAACTCCAATCTGTTTCGCTGATTTTTTTTATTTTTATTTTTATTTTTAAATAATATGCACGAACAGAAACCAACAAGAAAACAAAACCTCCAGTCCACACAAGCCAAACGTTTTCACCAACAAAACACGTATATGAACCTTTACGAAAATAACCATAAGCCTAAAGCTTTCCTTCCATTGGTTGTGATTAGAAATGCGTTTTCTGTTAACTAAATTTACTATGGTAGAAAAACTCTAACAACAAATAAATGCTCTGTTTCCAACGGAATGGTAGAAAGAATCTCAGCTTGAGAACACACACAGTGGAGAAAATCTGAAGGCACTTCCAAGCTCTGCTCACTCTAGCTTGATGGTGTAAAACTGAAGGGATTGAGTTAGTGAGCTTGGGGACCAAACAGAAATCATTATAGCCTAGCTTCCATCAAGCTTCTGTTGGCTATGTGTCAAATGTTCCATAGATCATGGTAGAGAACTCCAGTGAGAGTAATGGACCACTTCAGTAGCTCCTAACAAGAAATTAATGAACTGCAGTTGATTTCAATAATTTAAGGAAATTACTACAGTTAGTTTCCATAAATTAAGGAAATCACTGCAGTTGGTTTCAGTTGTTTCCAAAAATAACTCTAGTTGAAAAAGAGAACGTAACATAATATGTTTTAGATCTATCAAAATTTTTATTGTTTAGAATCTTACAATATATTAACCAATTTCCTCACCCAATCATCACTATTATCACGAAACCAATTTCTTCATCTAATCATTACTAAAGAAAAAGTTCTTCACTTTACACTCATGTCACATTCGTCCTTATCACTCTGCCTTTGGAGTTCCACCTAGAAATTCAACTTTGTACGCTTCATATATGCAAGGCTTTTTATACCTCTTATATTAAAGTTTGACCTAAAAACTTCAAAATTCGCGCCCATAGTTTTGTCACGTACCCATTTTATAATGAAGTTTAAAATTTACCCACAACTAAAGAAGGCTTCGCAGGTGACAATTGTAGCCAGCACTACATAAGCTTTGACTGCGTTTCAAGGGTTCACTAATGGAAAAGGAATTGTAAGGAAACAAATAGTGAAATCGCCCAAGTGTGATATCTGTTACTAATTTTAATCCGTTAGAAATGTGAATGGAATATATAAGTAATCTTTTGACCAATACGAAAAGGCCATTATTTTCTTTTGGGAATCTTCTGAAGTACTCTATTTCGCTGGATTCAACTCATGTATCTTCTGAAGTACACTTATTTCTTCTCCGACTGCTTCGACACATCATTCAGCATTGATACAGTTGGCATTCATGTTTTGCAAAGTTCTTGCTGCGGTCCCCACTTCATTGAAAAAATAACAAATCTATGTGTGTACAATATACACATGAAAAATAATTACATTTCTTCCACCATCAGAAATAAATATATTCTTTTCAATTTAACTTCTTAAATAATTCTTGAATTCCAGCGAGGACACGAATAAGGAAATAACTTTCGGTCTCAATCTAGTTATACGTAGAAAAGGTCGAAGCTTAATCGTCGCCCACCGGCCGTGTCGGTTACAGCATGGTCAGACCTTGGAATTTAAGAAACGCCCATCGCGGGAAATGAACGTGGCCGAGGGCCACCTCTGTTTGAACGTGGGGTCTACGTCCACCAAATAACTCAACAACAAATCATATCTCCGCACGTTGCGATGGGTACCGCCGTTCACGGAAGAAAATTTGATGGTCTATCCACCTCCCCATTCTATT
The DNA here is from genome assembly GCA_034641835.2 of Pinus albicaulis. Taxonomy (NCBI): domain Eukaryota; kingdom Viridiplantae; phylum Streptophyta; class Pinopsida; order Pinales; family Pinaceae; genus Pinus; species Pinus albicaulis. The sequence continues at coordinate 1,073,555,135 of CM076574.1, forward strand.
TATTTGGAACTCATAGAGTCCACCGATTCAGGCATCACTTCTCACGCCAGTTATCAGTTCACGTGAAGTCTACTTATCTTTTTTTTTTTTTTTACAAGAACAGGTATGAGTTTATATTATAGAGTGGCCAAAGCCTTCATCGATTACAATTTGTCAGGGCTAGCCCTTATTCTTTCATCCTCGGTCTGATCAAAGACTCCAAAATTTGGAGATCCACAATTTTTACATGAGGCTAAAGAATCTATCTTTGTTATTTTTCCTAACTTATAAAGACACACAAACTGTTGTAAAATGATGCGGAAAAACATTGCAGCATTATGGGATAGAGTCCCACTCCTCGGCTTCATCTATCAGGAGGGAACCTTCTGAAAGGGACACCGCCCTGTTGGCTTCCGAGTCTGCATCTTTATTGTTTACTCTCAATACATGGAGGAAGCTTGCAGTTCGGAAAGATTTCAACATGTTTCTTATTCTTAGGATCACTCTGGCCAATATAAGATCCACCGGATTGGAGTCCTCCACTAAAACTTTGATGATGGACTGAGAATCTCCTATTACACTTAAATCTGCAATTCCAATTGCCTTTGCTTGTTTAAGACCCTGTAGAAGTGCCAATGCTTCAGCTTGGATGCTGGTGGAATGTCCAAGACCCCAAGCATATTTGGTCACTGTTATACCCTCCTTATGCTTTATAATTCCTCCTGCCCCTGCCCTGCCGGGGTTGCCTTTTGCAGCCCCATCAAAGAATAACCAAGATCTGTCTTGTCTGGTGAGCAAGTCTGACAGCTCTTGCTCATTTCCTCTGAATTGCCACTCTTTCATGCTCTTAGGTTGCCTTGTTTCGCCAGTGAACTAAAGGCCCATCGAGGCGCCCCAATCTAAATCATTTGGATTTAAATTGACTTCCATTAGCTGTTCACCCAAAGTTTCTTTCCAGAGGCTTTTGACTTTGCTGGTGATGAGCTGAGGATTTAATTTTTCATCCCTAAAGACTCTTCTGTTGCGCTCAAGCCAGATTTGCCAGCATATGAATTTTGGTAAGGTGAACCATGCTGCTTTAAATCTTTCATTTTTTGGAAGGGTTCCTGGATAACAAGTGTGCCAGTTAGCAAATAAGTCAGAAATATACATAGGAAGAATGAATTCTGTCTTCCAGTGATTCATAAGGATCTGCCAGATTCTTCTTGAGAAACTACAGTCCAACATAATATGCTGGGCACTTTCTTCATTTTCACAGCAAAGATGACATCTTGAAGGTCCTTGAAAACCTTTTTTTTTCAATCTGTCCTCTGTTAGTATTGCTCTGTGGCAGAGTAGCCAACAGAAAATGTCGACCTTTGGCATAGACTTATATTTCCACAGCCCCTTCCATACAGCAGGGTCGGGGGCGACATATGGACGTTTTTGGAGGCACGTGTACCCTTGAGCAACTGTGTAATTACCTGTAGCGGATCCCCATCCACGAACATCTCTTTTACCTGTGTTTAAAGGTGCTTTCCCATTTAATGATTCGAGCAGCATATGTTTGGCTTGCGTTAATTCTGGTGGCGTTGGAGGGAGGCACCATTGCTGCCAAACGCTGCCAGACCATTTCGATATATCCCACAGCGTGACATAACCAGCGCTGTCCAACCATTGTTTCAACTCGTGCAATGTTCTGTTCATCGCTAATGGAGGTTGCTGCATTATTTTGTCATCCCATATTTTAATACATCTTCCATTGCCCGGTATCCAGAACGCTGTATCGTTGATAAGAGAGATTGCTTTCTGACAGCGCTTGACTAAGTGTGATCCTGTCGATGGAATAAAGTTGTCCAGTGCTCTTTTCCTGTTCCCCGTGAGGTATTTCCTCCAGATGGCTCGTTGTGCCCAGCCTGGGTGCGGAGCAATAACTCGCCAGAAAAGCTTGGCCCCCATTGCAATATTTTGCAGGCCAAAGTCTTTAAAATTAAGACCTCCTTCCATCAGAGGCTTACACAGTTTCTCCCAGCTGACCAAAGGAAATTTTCTGTCATTAAGGTTGCCTCCTTTCCAAAAAAACTTACGCACGTAGCCTTCCATCTTTTTAATAATGCCAGTGGGTGCTAGAAGCACAGAAAATTGGAATATGGGAAGACTATTGAGGACTGAGTTGATTAGAACAAGCTTGCCTGCGAGATTCAACCAAGAGAAGCCCCAGGCCTGGAATTTTGCCTTGAATTTGTCCAAAAGAGGGTTCCAATCTCTGCTATAAGCAAGATTGCGAAAGATGGGAAGGCCCAGATAAATGAAGGAGGACCAGCTTATGGAAGCAGTGAACCCCAAAGTTCTGGAGATGGCAGACATAGTTAGAGCAGAAATATTCCAACAGAAAGCTTTACATTTTCCTTTGTTTAAACTACTACCTGAAACTTCACTGAAATCATCTAACACCTCTTTAAACCTTGAGGCAGATCTAACTGTGGCAGCTCCCAACAGAAGAGTGTCGTCTGCAAAAAGAGTGTGGTTTACATTTTTCACCCCTCTGGCTATATTAAGCCCCAGGATCTCCTGTTCTTCCAATTTCTGATCAAGGAAGAAACTTAAGGCAGAGGCTTGGAGGACGAAGAGCAGCGAAGAGAGGGGGCAGCCTTGCCTGAGCCCTCTTGAAGCTTTGAAGAAGCCAGCTGCTCTTCCATTCACCAAGGGGGCGATCCATGGGTCTGCAATACTTGCTCGGATCCAATTTACAAACCCCAACCCAAAGCCAAACTTTTTCAGAACTTCCCAAAGGAAACTTTGCCTGACCCGATCAAAGGCATTTGCCAGATCTAATTTAATCACCATACCCTTCTCTTTGTGAATTTGACTCGAATGAATCGCCTCTTGTACCAGTATGTAATTGTCGACAATCTGTCTCCCCTGAACAAATCCCCCCTGGTTCTCAGGTATGATCGCTGGGAGGATGCCTTTTAGCCTATTTGCTATTACCTTTGTAATTAATTTGTATCCAATGTTGCAAAGAGAGATTGGGCGGAACCGGCTGAAATCTTTTGCCCCCTTTTCCTTGGGGATAAGGGCGAGGAAGGCAGAGTTGGTGCTGCCCCCAATTTTAGAACAATTTTGTGATTTCAGGATCATCTTGAAGAGATCTTTCTCCACAATCTGCCAGCATGTTTGAATAAATCTGGCCGTGTAGCCATCCGGGCCTGGGGCTTTGTCAGGCTCCATACTGGCCAGAGCATCCTTTATTTCTTGTATGGAAATCTTCTCTTCGAGCTGCTTGTTGATAAGAGGGGAGATCCTTGTAGGTATTACCTCCAGAAATTTGGAATTTGGATCGGTCTCACCCTCTTCTTTATACAAGGTTTTGAAGTGATTGTAGGCTGTTTTCTTTATACTCTCAAAGTATTTGTGGATCAAGTTGCTCTCTTTTATTTCTGTTATGGTATTAAAGCTTTTTCTTGCTTGTGCTTGTTTATGAAAGAAGGCAGAATTTCTATCTCCCGCTTTAAGCCATAGACTCCTATATTTTTGTCTCCAATGCTCTTCCTCTGTAAGGCAGGCTTTGTGGTAGATTTGTTGAAGCTCCGCCTCCTTGTTTAATACTTCTGTGGTAATTTCCACCTCCTCACTTTGGGCTTGATGCAGTATAAGGTTATCTTGGGCCTGCTTTCTTTCTTTTGCAGGGGTGGGAAGGCCTCTGGCCCATGTTTTGAGGGCAGCGTTCAATCTTCTAATTTTTTCTTCCCAAATGAAGAAGGGAGAACCCTTCACTGGCAATTTCCAGCTGTCCTGGACCACATGCAAGAACTCAGGCTCCTTAACCCAAAGAGCATTGAATCTGAATGGGATGGGACCGAGATCCTTGTGGCCTGATACCTCTAACAATATGGGCTTGTGATCTGAGACACTGCATGGGAGGATGTGCAATCTGGATTCTAAACCTAGCAAAAGAAAGGAACTTTGCACCAAACATCTATCTAGTCTAGCAGCAATATGACCAGGGCCTATTCTCTTATTGGTCCAGGTGTACTTACCGTTATCTGGAGGGGTGTCAAGAAGGTCCCAGTCCCGCATGAGGTCTTCCACCCACTCCCTTGCTAGGTCCCTTACGATTGTGCCTCCTCGCTTTTCGTCCGAGCGAAGAGTGAGATTTAGGTCCCCTGCAATAATGATGTTTTCCAGGTTCTCTGTCTCTGCCAACTGTCTTATGGAGTCCCAGCACTCCCTTTTCTCCCCTATGTTGTTAGGAGCATAAACATTGAACAGGCAGATAGTCTCCCTTGTTTCTACTGCATGTAATTTCAAGCACTGCCAATGGCTTTTGTGTGCCTCCATGACCAGTCTGTACTTGAGAGGGTTCCAGAGAGAGCCCAGTCCCCCCGAGGCTCCCCTTGATGACACTGCTAGTCCACTACTTCCTTTCCATAGCTTTTTGCTGATTTGGAGAAATTCATTTTCCTCCATTTTGGTCTCCTGGATCAACAGAATATCCGGGGTTTCTCTTCTAATAAGGCTTCTCACTGCTTCTTCTTTTACTGTACTCCCCATTCCTCTGCAGTTCCAAGAGATGGTCTTCATCATTTATTTCTTTGGTGTGTGGCTCCCCTGGAGCCATGAGCTTGATTTTTCACTGCCTTCGGATTCTTACAAAGGAGTTTTTCCAGCGTAGGCTGACTACCCTGGAGCTTATCTTTGTAGGTTTCCTGATCTCTTTTTTCTCTTGCAGATTTTCGGCCCCTTGCAGATCTTCTAACCGACGTCTGCGTTTCTCCGATTTCTCCATCTTCCTCGGACTCCTCTGAGTCCTGTTCCTCCTCGGAGGTTTCTATTTGCTTTTCCTTGTCCCTTGCCATGTTACTCTCTTCGGGTCTTATTTCTACTGATTTTGTTTTTTCTGCTGGAGTGACAGGCCTCTCCTCTTCCCTGTGTGCTTCTTCCGCTGTGCTTAGGATCTCGAACCTATTTTCTTGATTTCTTGACGAGGAAACATTTTGGGCTGCAACAGGAAGAGTTCCTTGTGCCCCGGATTTCTTATGATTTATCTTTGATCTCTTAACTTGATTCCATCCTTCATCCTTCCCTTTTTCTATTTCACCTTTGTTCGGGCATCCTCTAGCAAAATGGCCGTAGATGTGACATTTGCGGCATTTGAAAGGGAGCTGCTCGTAATCCAGCACTTGAACATGCGTCCAGCTGCCAACCTTTAATTTGATGGCCTCGGGAAGACCTACCTCTAAATCTACCTTGACACAGATCCGGGCACAGTCATATTGATCGTTGTTGTTGGCTCTGTCGATGAACTTGCCCAATGTGTTGCCAATATGTTTAAGGGAATCCCAGTTCCAACAGTGAACCGGTAGGTTAGGGAGCCGGACCCAAACAGGGACAGCCGATGGCACATCCACAGCTGGATCAAAATCTGGAGTCCATTTATTGAGATATAGACCTTGTGGTCCCATGAAATAGGGCCCATTCCTGAAGATCAGGTCTTTATCCTCCTTAGTGTTGAATTCAAACAGGAAGTAGCCTCTTCCAAGAAAGTATGAGGTGACTTTATTCTTGATCAACGGAATCCAATTCTTAATAACCCAGTTTTCCGTTGATTTGGGTGAGGGCCATAGGCCCGTGAATTGACCCACCAGGGCTCGATCGGTTAGAGATAAGGCGACCTGGATCGGTCCCTCAGGAGGTAGGTTTACCTCCGGAACATCATCGATCTTCTTCACGAACTTAGAGGCATCTGATTTCTTCTTCTTAGGCAGCGAGGCGATCAAGCTTGAGAAGGCGGTTGAGGCATCCGGAGGAGAAGACTGGGTAGGCCCTAGAGGCGATCCTTGTGTCTCCATGGTCAGCAGAAAGAACACGCCCGACCTGCTCCAGACATCGCCAAATCCAAGCAGCAGAGAGTGATTCAGTCCAGATCTGAAAGCCAGCACCGGATCTGGGCAGCAGATCAGTGCGTAAGACTGGGGAGGCCAGAATCTAGATATGTGAGGTGGATCCGAACTGGTCCAACCAGGACTGGGGCCCCAGAGGCCGAGAGGGCCGAGTCAGCAAGGGAAGGGCCGTGAGGGCAGCGCCCTGGACTGGGCTGCGCAGGCCTGCAGCGCGTTCTCACACGCAGAGCATCTCCCGAGCTAGGTCCGTTCATAAGTGATATCCTCTGTCTCCTCGTAACATAGACATCTCAACCCCACATCAAAAATCGTGAAGTCTACTTATCTTAGGCGACCCTTTCTTTCGTTTTAAAATGGCGCCTGTAACACTGGCCACCATGTTCAGTTTCTTGTGGATAGCTGGCGCAGCTTATGCACTAGATAGTGGCTGGCAATCTGCACATGCTACGTTTTATGGTGGCAGCGATGCGTCGGGCACAATGGGTAAGTTCAATATAGCTTCCCAAAACTCCAGTCCTGTGGACGTCTGGGTGGGCGCGGACACTATTCGTTTTGCAGTTTAAGCTTTAGATTAATAATTTAATACCATATGTTAGCTAAGCAAATCGATGGGGAAATTAAATTGACAGGCGGTGCGTGCGGATACGGTAATTTGTATAGCCAAGGCTATGGAACGAACACTGCAGCTCTGAGCACGACGCTTTTCAACAATGGAGCTACATGTGGAGCCTGCTACCAAATGAAATGCAACCACCACTCCGACCCTCAATGGTGTCTACCGGGCACTGTCACAGTTACTGCGACTAATCTCTGTCCCCCTAACTCTGCTCTTCCCAACGACAATGGAGGATGGTGCAATCCACCTCTCCAACACTTCGACATGGCTCAACCTGCTTTTCAACAGATCGCCATATACAGAAGTGGCATTGTTCCAATCATCTTCAGAAGGTAATTAGTAATTAGTCTGTCAACACTATATTCCTATTCTTCAATCCTGAAAATTTATTCACGGCTTGACATTAATTGGGTTAATATTTATGTATGCAGAGTACCATGCATGAGGAAAGGTGGCGTTCGATTCACGATCAATGGACACTCCTACTTCAATTTGGTGCTCATTACCAACGTAGGAGGTGCAGGCGATGTGGAGGCGGTTTCCATCAAAGGTTCCAACACTGGTTGGCAACCAATGTCCCGCAATTGGGGACAGAATTGGCAGAGTAACTCCTATTTGAATGGGCAGACTCTGTCCTTCCAAGTCACCACCAGCGATGGGAGAACCATCACATCCTATAACGTGGCTCCTTCAAATTGGCAATTCAGCCAGACATTTGAACGACAGCAATTTTAACCCAGTTTCATCCACATCCAAGAGTAACGCAGAAGCGACGAAGACGACGTGATACCCTCTTTTAAGCGGTTATTTCTCTGACAGTACATTAGGCAGTATTCCTATCGTTGAACCAAGGATACGAGGATTTCCACCCACTTCGAATTGTTTCTGCTGTATAAAATTGATATACACTTCCCGAATATTGTTGCGCTGACTGGAGGCTGTGATATATTCTATCAGTGACATATTTCTCATAAATTCCGTATATTGGGGCTTTTATATTTCATCGTTATTGTTGATGGCAATTACTGGAGATTTTCATGCTTGCTACTAGGGCGGCCCTATATGTATGCAGTGATTGAATTAATTGATTTTCGTAGCCTTCGGACTCATTAAGTGAAGTAAATAGTTTTACGAAATCTCTCACACACACATATATATATATATAGATATATATATATAAGGTTACCTTGGTCGATGTGCATTTTTCAAAATTTAGAGGGAGCTTTGGCAAATTTATTTCACAGGTCAGTGAAAGCGCTGGAGACATTCAAAGCCCTCTGCGTTCATCTCGATCCCCCTGGTTCGATTCCTGTTTTTATGGCCGGTAGTGCGAAATTGCGAATATTATCAAATATTTGGTCGCAAACCATATTCCTGCTTGGTCAGGCCTTGCTAAATTGCCAATACGCGTTTGACAGGTGACGTCGCCGTTGTTTGACTGGGGACATGATTGACTAAATAGCAGAGCAAGATTGCAACCGTCGGCGCATCAGACAAACTCTTTTCTATTAACGACCTAACAATGCAGTGCTTGCTATATTTTACATTTTCCCAACGACGACCAAACAATCGAATGCTTGCTACCAGCGGAATGCAATCCTCTCTTATACGTCCCTTTCTCATCACCTTGGTACGGTGAGGAATTAGGTATTCCGTATATACGTCCCTTTCTCATCACCTTGGTACAGTGAGCAATTTTGATAATTTTATAATTCCCTCTCTTACCGGGCCCATTCAGTGGACTACGTTTGTTGACCAATTTCTCCATCTAATCATCACTATTATTACATTTACTCTGCCTTTAGACTTCCACGTAGCAAATTGACGATTTCAACTTTGTACGATTACAACGTTGTTTATATGCCTCTTATATATTTTGTCTTGTCGTCGTAGTAAAAACTAGGAAATTTTGCGGCCATAGCTTTGTCACGTAGCCATCATATAATCTGAGAGTTCAAAATTTACCCACAACTAAATAAGGCTTCACAGTGACATTTGTAGCCACGACTGCATTTGACGGGTCCATTAATTGAAAAATAATGGTCTGAGTGTGATATCTGCTATTAATTTTTTTTTTTTTGGTTATAGTAATGTTTTTTTTTTTCTAAGTATGTTTAATCTATTAATCAACAAAAACAAAAACAAAAATATGTACAGCAGGAATTATCGAGGACCAGGCCCGAGGATGAGGTCTGTTAGCAAAAAATCATTGTGGAGCACTGCCCTCCAAGAGGGAAACCAGTGCTGTAAGTTTTTCAACAAAATCCCACGTAGGGGATGCATCTTGTTCGTGAAAAGGAAAGCCTATGAGACCTGACTGAAACCATTAAAACAAACATTAACATTTTTAAAAAAGTAGACAGAGCCATAGCAAAAACCAGGAACAGTGGAGGCGCTACTCGTCCGGTGCCTCTTCCACGACCCTGCACCATAACTCATCTGGTTCGCCATCAGTTGTATACAGGTCCTCTGTTGAGTGTATAATTTTCTCAGCAGCTGGGGTGCGCTTTACCTCGCTCGGTTGAGTTTGGTGCTACGCAATTTCAGTACCAAGGTCCTGAGTAGCAGTTTGTTGCCCTTGCTGCTCCAGATCAATATCAATATTCATTTCATTGCCTTGACTAGCGCCATCCTGGTTAATGTCCATGTCCTGCACGTTCACTCCGCCAGCATTTTTCCCAATAACATTCATGTCCTCAGCACTTCCAGCCCGTCTTCCTGAATTGGGAGCCTCATCTCGAGGGGACTCACGAAAAACAATAGTAACAGAGGCAGTAATTCGAGGGCAATTGAGCGCACTTACGAAGGTGAAGTGCCTCGTTTGAGAATGGGTTGGAGCGTGCGGAGGGGTGGGATATCGTTGCCCAGAACGAAGGATACGACCTCTGGCAGCTCGAGAAATTCTTTCAGAAGTATGAGAATCCGCAGCGGAGGTGCTGGAGGACGGGGAGGAGCGCCTAATCAGCCGCCGGGATGATCCTCTTCTGCATCTCATCCTGTGCCTGAGACGAGGCATTCTTTCATTCGAAGCTGGAGCCCTGGATGAATGCTATAACCAGAAAGAGTTGTTGGCCAATTGCGAGAGCGGGAGCTGCTCTGTCCAATTTCCGGAATCACGCATACAATTCCCCGCAATTGAGAAATGCAGATTGTCGCTGAGCTCTAAACAGCCATGGATCCTGGTGCGTTTGCCAGTCACTGTGCGCTCGGAGGAGAGCCGAACATTGGGAGAGCAACAAACAGAATTGGGCCTGGGAATACTGCTTGAGGGATGCTCGTCCGCCATCCTGTGAACTAATGAACCAAATCTGCTGCCAACTATCAGCATTAACCCCTCATTTAATTGATTGATCTCCATGTCCTGTTTGCAGTGTGTGGAGATGTCTCGATCTCCGGTGACAGAGTTGTGAAGCGCGTCGGGCGATAAATGCCTTAAATGCTTCATTCTCTTGTGCAGGTGCCGAAGGACACTTGCAGGTCCTGGTGGCCTTTGGCTTGCCGGAGTGCCGCCTGTCCGACTATGCCACCCTTTTATCGTTTTAACCACCCGCATCCGGGTTTTCTGCATCGCGTTGGAGCAGCAAATGGCATTCCTGTCGTTGATCCTCATTTAGAAGAGTTTCAATTGTGCCTGTGAGAAGGTTGTGTTCATTGTCGACTCCAACATTGGCAAGGAAATCAACGACTCTGTTGCCCTCCCTTCTTGTATGCATGAAGGTGAGTGCCCTGTTGTTGATGAGCCAATCCTCAATGCTTTTCAGACGAGCCTCCAGTCTCCAACTGTGGGCAATTTTCTGCGCATGAGCTCCATTGAGAAGCTGCTTGGCCAGGTTGATGAGGATTTGTGAATCCCCTTCAATCTCCAAAGGGTAAAGCTTTAATTGTTGAGAGAGAAGAAGACCCTGCCAGAGACCTTCTAATTCTGCCGAGTTGTTTGTGTCCCAACCGAGCTTTCCCATGTAGATGACTGAGGGATTCCCTTTGTGATCTCTGATAATGCCTCGAACCCGGCTTTGCCTGGATTCCCCTTAGAGGCTCCATCAAAATTAAGTTTGTAGGTGTGCTCCGAAGGGGGGATCCACATTCTCTTGATGTTATCATCTTTATCTAAGTTGCGCCCTAGCGCTGGAGGTTGAAGTTGTATTCCCCAATTGTCCCAGATGGCTTTTTCCTTAGCAGTTGTGGGGAAATCACTAGCATCCCAAGAGTGCAGGGTGAGGGACTCTTCTAGATTGTGACAGAAGGTTCTCCAGATAACTTCCAGAGGAGTGGTCTGATCCTTGAAAATTCGTTTATTCCGTTCCTTCCAAATGGTCCATAATAGTAATCCCGGGATAAGGCTCCAAAGTTGGTTGAGGAGTGCACTAGCATAGGGGTGCGGAAGCCATTCTCTGATAGTGTTGATGATATCTTCAGAGGGTCGGCAGTTGCGTTGGCATCGAAAGATGACTTTCTCCCACAATTGGCTTGCTAAAGAGCAGTCATTCAGTAGGTGTTTCTGCGTCTCCGCTTGGGTACAACAGTTGGGGCAAATGGATGGGCCATGAAAGCTTCGTTTGATTAAGTTATCCCATGTGAGAATTTTTTGATGCCCGAAAAGCCATAGGAATACTGAGACTTTAGGCCATATCCCTGGTCTCCAAATTTGTTCCCATAGAGTATCTTTGGGTTCTGGATCCTGTATGAGGAGCCTGTAAGCTTCTTGGGACTAGAAGGAGCCCTTTGGCAAATAGTCCCATCTTAGTATGTCCTGGCTGTGCGAAACTCTGGTGCATCTTCTTTTGAGCTCATCATTTAGTGCTTCCTGATTCTGTTCCTCTATGTGCCCCATAATTCTGTCCGCCGGTTTCCATCGTCGATACCCCTGTATTGCATTATCTTCCCAATGTTGATGAACCGTTTCCAGTTGCTGTCTGTCCCAATCCGGTCCAGGAGGAGGGCTATGAGTGTTGGTTAGCTTAGGGAATTGATCCCAAGCATCTGTCCATAATCTAGCAGTTCTTCCATTCCTCAGTTCCCAGAAGTTGTGTCTCTGTATCAGTTGATAGTGCTGTTTAGCTGCATTCCAGATTAGTGAACCTTTCTCCGTGGGTGTGAGCCTGATTAGTTCCTCTGGAGGTCTATGGTTGGCATATTTGGTTGTCCAGATAGTAGCCCAAGGTTTGCTGGGGGTTTTGAGCCAATTCCACCAGATTTTTGCCCCCATGACCTCATTGCTGCGGGAAGGATCCCTTAATCCTAATCCTCCTTGATCCTTAGGCTTGCATACCTGATACCATTTGACTAAAGCCCATTTGTGGTGTGTACCTTTGGATCCCCATAAAAAGTGCCTTTGTAGGGTTTTTATTCTTTTTAGAACCCATTTGGGTGCTGCCAATATTGAGAAGAGATAAAGAGGCATGGCCTGTAACACTGATTTTATGAGAATGACCCTGCTAACAGTATTAAGAGTCCTGTGGGTCCATGAAGAGAGGCGGGCTTCTAGTTTGTCAAGGAGTTCACGCCAAGAGGTGTGCTTTAAGGCTGAGTCAATGAGGGGGGCGCCAAGGTATTTCGAAGGGAGAGAGGCAATGGAGAATCCAAGGATACGGGCGATAGCTCTTTGGGTGTAGGGAGGAGTGTGGAAGAAAAAAAGCTGGGATTTGGCACTGTTTATGCACGCTCCCGAAGCTTCCGAAAAGTCAGTCAGAAGAGCGTTAAGTTGGGAGGCTTCATGCACAGAAGGATACCCAAAAACCATATTGTCATCTACAAATTGTTGGTGGGTAATGGCTGGGGAATGGTGAACAGAGAGGCCTTGGAGTTGATGGGAGTGAAGGGCATTTTTGAGGTGGCGCCCCAGACCTTCTGCCATTAAGACAAAGAGGAAATGGGAGAGGGGGTCCCCTTGTCTAATTCCTCTAGAGGGAGAAAAAGGACGCGAGGGGATACCATTGATGAGAATGGAGAAGAAGGCGGAGGAGATAAGATTATGAACCCAACGAATCCATGTTGGAGAAAAGCCAAAAGCAAATAACACTTTCTGGATGTACATCCAACTTAATCTATCGAAAGCTTTTGAGAGGTCAATCTTTAGAATCATACCTGTTTGTTTTGTCGCTTTAAGGGAGTGAATGACTTCATGAGTAAGGATTATGCCGTCCAGGATCTGTCTTCCTTCCACGTACCCAGCTTGCTCCGGCGAGATTAGGAGAGGCAGGAGCGGTTTGAGTCTGTTGGCAATGACTTTGGAGATGATCTTGTATATAACATTGCATAGAGCGATAGGGCGGAATTTGTCCGGCGTACAAGAAGCCTCTTCTTTTGGAATTAGAGCTAGAAAGGTAGCATTCAATGATGGGAGGAGCCAGTGCATTGTACGTGATTCTTCCACAACCAGCCAGACCTCTCCTTTAATCAGAGCCCAAAATTTGTGAAAGAACGTGGTGGTGAAGCCATCCGGCCCCGGAGCCTTTCCTTCTTTGAGCTGTTTCACGGCTGTGTCTACCTCCATGCGCGAGACAGGGCAGAGAAGGAGTTGGTTGTGCTCTTCAGTAACCAACTTGGGTATGTTCTGAGTGATCTTTTCAATGGCTTGTGATCTATCCTGGAGGGGTTCTTGATGCATGGATTGGAAGTAATTGATGAGGACCTGCTCTATTTCCTCATGTTCTTCCACCTTCTCCCCTTCTTTATTCTTGATGAAAGGGATGTTGCTATGCATGCGTCTTTGGATGGTTGATCTATGAAAAAATTTTGTGTTTCGTTCTCCCTCTTTCAGCCATCGAATGCGTGATTTCTGCCTACATAAGATTTCCTCCTGCTTAGCTCTCTCCTCCATCTGAGATCGAAGCTGTTGTTCTTTTTCCAGGGCTTGATCTGTGCATCCTTCCAAGATGATTTTTTGTTGGAGATCTGCCATCTCTTGGTGTAACTGCTTCTGAGCTTGAAAGATATTGCCATAGGTGGATTGGTTCCAGATCTTAATTTGACCTTTCATGTATTTGAGTTTTTGTTGGAATTTGAACATCTGGGACCCTTTTGGCGGAATATGGCTTTTCCAAATTGAGTTGATGAGGTCGTTGAATGCGGGGTGATTTAGCCAGAAGGCTTCAAATCTGAAGGGGCGACGCATTGTTTGAACCAGTCTCCGCCATTGAAGAGATATTGGCCAATGGTCAGACCCATGAAGGGGGAGGATAGAGGCAGAGAGATCACCCCCCAAATGTACAGCGTTGTCAGAGATAAGAAACCTGTCCAGCTTGGAGGCAATGTTCTACCTTCCAGCTCTTCGATTACTCCATGTGAACGTGCCATTGCAGAATTGCATGTCAATTAACTGTTGGTTTTGTATGAAATCTTTGAACAAGCCGCTTTCTGGCTCCAGTCTGGATCTGCCGCCCATTTTTTCCTCCAATTTAGTTATCATATTAAAATCACCTCCAATGATCCATAGGGGGTGAATCCTGTTCTGGTTGAGCCCTTATATAGTATTTAGGAGAGCAGATTTACTCACTGCGTCCTGTGGAAAGTAGACGTTTGTGAGATGGCCATGGATATTGGTGCCTAGGATGTGAAAAGTAGCTTGAATAAGGTGGTGGGAGGCATGGAAGTCTGAGAGGAAGATAGTCTGAGGGTTCCAGGCTATGGCCAGTCCCCCGAAGGCTCCCAATGCATCTACCGCTACTGACTGACATCCAGGCCAAGCTTTGGAAAGAATGTTTCCAATCGCATTGCTATTGCACTTAGTTTCTTGCATGAAGAATATTTGAGGCTTCTCCTGCTTAACCATGTTCTTGATCATCCTGTGTTTCCCAGGACAGTTGAGTCCTCTAGTATTCCATGATGTGAGCTTCATGAGTCACTGTTTGGGAGGGGCTTATAGTACTTTGTCAATTTAGCATATCTACCGGAATCAACCAGGATTTTTCCCACTGTGATTGTTCTTTCCAGATCTGTTTTCCGGCCTCTCTTCTTCGAGTCTTTCTGGATTATTTTGCAATCCCATCTGCTGCCTGGTTGGATTCCCAGCTCTTTCTGTTGGAAAGCTCGTGCTATGATGACTTCCAGTGTTTCAAGCTGATGTACTTGAATCTTGTCAAATTATTTTCTCCTGCACGCTCGCTCAAGTTCTAGTAAGTCAAGCCCTCCTAGATCTATGCTCTCTGGCTCTTCGTCCATGAGATGAACTTGACTACTGCCTGCTTCTGGAGGGTCCTGGAGGCTATCCACGTCCATACCAATTGATTTCCCCTCTGGTAAAGTGTAGAGCTCTTCCACTTGAACAAACTGCAAACTCGTGGGCAGAGGTATAGTTTTGGTGTTCTGAGGAGGACTGGACAGGGTAGTATTGACTTCAGGGGTATTGGTGTTAGTTGTTTGAGGGGTCAGGTCCGTGATAGTATTTAGGACTTCAAAGCTGTTACTTGAAGATGGTACAGGGTTGACAATTGAAGCAGGTTTTTTCCCCTGAGATGGCTTCTTATGGGACCTTCTGCGGCTAGTCACCTTGGTGAAGCCATCAGGAGAAGACGAATCTGGGCTGTCCTTCTTCTTCGTCGAGGCATTGAGCGGACAATCTCTGAAAAGGTGTCCATGAATGTGGCATCTGCGACAACGGAAGGGTACATGCTCGAAGTCTAGGGGTTGTATCCACTCATAATCATCGTGAAAGATGTTTACCGAGTCAGGGAGAGCTTGATCCAGACGCATATAGACACATATGCGGGCGTACGATGTATAGCGTCGCTGCTTTGTTTCCTCCGCTATTTTCACAAACTCCCCTATTCCTTTACCAATGTCTTGAAGGGATTCCTCATCCCAGTACTCCAGCGGTAGCGAATACAAACGAATCCATACCGGCGCCTAGCTTAGGTCTTCGTTATCTGGATTGAACCTCTCCACCCATTCTCGCAGATATAGTCCAGCGGAGTTGAGGAAGTAAGGTCCTCCATCAAGAACCCTGTTGCGGTCTTCAATGCAGATGAACACCACCATGAAGAAGCCCTTGGCTCCAAGCTGAAGGGTGATGTCTCCTTTGGGCTTCCATTTTGCCGTTATCCAGCCTTGCAGCACCTTTTCTGTTGGCCAGATGCCGATAAATTTTCCGATGAGCGCGTGATCTTTCATAAACTGTATGCGTCCGTTTATCCTGTGGCTTTGCAGCTCTATTTTTGGTCTTTCCGTTGCTATTGGTTTACAGGTCGCCGACTTCACCGTAGGGGCTTCGTTTTGACCTGCTGTTCCCGCCTGTTCTTCTTGAGTTTTGTCATTTGTGCCTTTTGGCGTTTCTTGCGTCCTATTGTCCTGTGCATCAGGAATCTGTTGATTCAGAGTTGCAGTCACGGAAGTTCCTGCAGTAGCAGTTTGGTTGGGTCCTGAGGGGGAAGACTGAGCGCCCCCCCCGTGGGGCCAGTCATGGCTGGTCGCCCCTTGTCGGTCCACGCATAAGCTGAGCGCAGAGAATATGGTATGCTGAGGGTCGCAGGAGCTGTCGGCTCAGAACCAGGGGTGAACGACAAACCCTAGCAGTGCAGAGCATGAAACCCTAGCAGAGCACTCTAGTTGTTCCTTTAAATGGAAAGATGTTAATATTCTATCCATTAATAAAATTGAAAGAAATAATTTTCATATATTTAAATTATATGTTTAAATCATGGTTAAATTATTTTTTTATAAAATATGATTAAAAATTTACTACGTTTATTCTTGATAGTTACTTAGGTTAATTAACTAAAAATGAATTTAAAAAACAAAGTTCCAAAACCATACATTACAACATGGATTGATTCAAATTATAACTATTCATATTCCAAAACGTGTACGATTCATCCCAGTGGCAAGTAGGCATAGAAATTGAAAAACATTCATGAAGTGAGAAGTTGAATGCCGGTCATTCTTATAGAATAAATTATTAATGAAGCCACCTAGTAGTGAACCATATTAATAATGCCAAGACATTGCCATTGTAGGTTTTTCTTTTCTGCTTTTTTAGGTTTTTTGTTTAATAATATTTTAAATTGAAAAAATTCTAGAAAAATGGCTCAAACAAAAGTAAATAAACATAGATGTGAAATATATTAACATATAATTAATTTAAAGTTTTTTTATAATAACTTAAATTAAATGGTTTTTCAGTATTTCATTGAGTTGACAAAGTAAGAAAATACTTTGATTCTACTGAGTAACTTGTATTGTTTTAATTTTTGTTAATTATTTTTTTAAGTGTAATTTAGTTTAAAAAAATATTAGGTTTTAAATGTTAATCATTTAACTTTAATTATGTCATTCTATGAGGCAAATACTTGAGTAATAATTTTTATTAAATTTGACTTAAAGTTTTAAGTTTTTACATTTTAATTTTAGGTTTTATGTTTTAAATTTTAGTATTATGTTTAACAATAATATTAGGTTTTCTAATAAGTTTTAATAGTATAAAATAAGAAGAATAAATGAAAGATAGAATACATTAATAAATATAGGAAAAAGAAGAAATATTAGATTATCTAATAGAAAAGAAGAACATAGCAAAAAAATTAAATAAAGAAAGAAAGAAAATAATTTATAATATATTATATGATGTGCATTATAAGCATGTATGTCTGTTATGTTGTTGTGCCAGTTACATTAAAAAACTTAATGTAACTAAATATAGTGTAACACAAATATTACATTTTTCCAAAGTGTAGAGTCCAAACTTAGCATACATTAATTGATTACACATGAGATCAAAATATTAATCACAATATGCTATAGCTTCTCAATTGATTAACTCCTTTCAAATAGGGTTCTAGCATCAGAGCAAACTCTCCTAAAAAGAGAGAGATCCTTTAGATGATTCTCTACTTTTTTGTTAATTTTCTATAAATATGAAAAAATAACAAGAAAACTATTGGAGAGTCTGAACTAGTAAGAAAAATTTATGAGTTGAGAAATTATATTGGAGAGTCATAACTAGTAAGAAAAATTTCTATGAGTTGAGAAATTATATTGGAGAGACTGAACTAGTAAGAAAAATTTTAAAATGATAGTGGAGAGTCTGAGCTAGTAAGAAAAATTTAAAAATTATATTGGAGAGTAAGAAAATTTCAATTTCAATTAGTTGAGAAATTATATTGGAGAGTTCGAACTAGTAATTTTCACGAACATCTTGGAATTTATTTAAAAATATATTGGAGAACTAGTCAGAAAAATTCAATTTCTATAAGTTGAGAAGTTATATTGGAGAGTGGGAACTAGTAAGAAAAATTCACTAACATTTTGGAATTTTCATGAAAATAAAAAATTGCCTTATTCATTAAAAAAACTTATCCCCATATTAAATGGAATGCATGATATTTTTATTTCTCTTTTCATTTGTATGGAATATATTTCCCTTTGCAATTCCAAAATATTTTTTTATAATGATTTTAAATAAGATGCCGAAATCTTTGATTTTAAATAGATTTTTATTTTTATTTTTATTTTAACAAAATAGGCTTCGTTTTTAAAAAGACTTATATGTAAATTTCCAAACCTATTCTTTTTCCTTTTTCAACTTCTTCCTTTACATTGAGCTTTTTTATTTTAATTTCATTGTATATATACAAATTCTTATTAAAACATCCTCTTTATTCTTAGCTTTTATTGTATTATGTTTTTAGCTCTAGGTAAGATTAAAGTATTCTTCAACAAATTCATTTGTATCAATGTTTCCATATTGAAGTTAAAAAAAAATATGCCATATTTTCTAGGTGATAAAATCTTGGGTGGCATTTTTTTTCCTCTTATATTTTTCAATGCAATCATTTCCTTGAAGGGAAAATTTCTCACCATTGTTTTCAAAATAATTGATGCTCTAGTATAAGATTTCACTTTTATTTCAGTACTTTCCTAGTTAGTGCTTGAGCTATTCATGAAGTCATTGAGAGGTGGTTGATAGAAGGTGATAGCTGCTTGTGTATATTATGTGGTTGTGCTAGTTGGTGGTGAACAAGTGGTGAAGGTAACTGCTATGCTAAGAATAGAAGATGTGGTTGTTGTTGATGATAATGATTGCCACCATCTATAAAGACTAACTTTGGTTTATTAACCTTATGGGAAATGATAACAAATTATTTATTTTTTTTTAGCTATTTGTTTCTATGTTCATAAATATTGGAGAGAAGTTTTCCTCAATCATTGTAATTTTGATGAGTATCCTTAATGACATCAATATTATGTGAAATTTCTACCTCATTTATTCACAATGGCTTAACAATTTTGTGCGAACATTGGTGTTAACTAAATTTTGAAGCAATCTTAAGAAACCTCTAATTTTTCATGTTAATTTTATTTTGATTATACATAAGGTTCATAGTCACAACCATACTCTCAATGGAGGAAATAACAACTTGTATGAAGGGGATGATATATGACATACTTCTTTTGATAAGACTATAAGTTATAAACACTTCTCATTTTTTCAATTCCTCTATAATTCTATAGAGATGATACAACCCTACAGTTAACATCCATATAAGATAACTAGAGCATTGAGAGTGTGAAACAGGAGCTTCACTTTCTCTTATATAGCCTTTTTTTTGTTAGATTTTATTGACATGCACAAAATATAAATGAATTTTTTAATTTATAATTCCTTGTTGATATGAGTTGGACGGGGAGGGTTTTTTTTTATACAAATACAATTAATTTTAAGGATAATATCATAACATGAAGGGTTGATATAGTGTCTCTCTTATCTCATGAAGTAACTAAGAATTCTCCAAGATTTATGTTCTTGTAGATGTATACCAATAAATATTGACTAGATAAAGGTCATGATAGTTAGATTTTAAAAGACCATTTACAATAACTTTATGTATGATATTATCAATGTATATAAAGTTAATTCATGCAAATATCTTAGAGTTGACCTTCATCACAAGATTCAATGGCGCTCTAGCATTGAGAAATGAGTAATAAAGGATGGAAAACTTCTTTGGTCTTGAAAACTATAAACAACCCCTATAGGGTACCTTAGTCCCTACCTCCTGAGTTAGAAATTATGCTCTCAGAAAAAACGCATATAATATGGTTGTGACCAAATTAACTTAGAATCATTTTATGGGTCGAGAATAATTTGTGAGGGAAAATGAGCTTGAGCTATAATTGATAGAAATTTGGCAATGTTAGGGAAAATGGATAAAGGAAGACTAGAAATTTTCTACTAAGTTTGAAATTATTTCATCACTTAAAATTTCCTTTTTCCACTTTTCAGAATAGATTTTCCTTTAAGAGGCATAAAAATATATTTTTTGTTTATTTATAGGCCCCTTCCTGGTCAAATACATAGCCCACTCTAGTATACTATCATGTTGAATAAAGGAAATATTGTTCCTACTACCATAAGAGTTCACCATGGTATCTTTGAATAGTGAATTAAGGTTGTTATGTCAGCTAAAAGAATTTTTTAATCAATCCTCAACAAAATATCCACTTCTTTTATATCAAACAATGTAAATTTTTTATGTCATTGACTAGATTTATTAATATATCTATTTCGTAGCTCTGATTTAAACTTGTTCATCCAATGGAAATTTTTTTTAATCAAAACCTCTTGCATCACAAACTAGTCCAAATCCAATGTTAAGCAAGGACAAGCAATGGAAAATCGAATCACATTAATATAAAGTGGTAAAATAATATAAACTTTTGAACCGAGACTATTCAATATTGAAAAAGTGCACTTTTTTAATCAAGTATTTGCTATTGGAACTTGAAAGAGCATATTTGAAGATTGAGAGGCAATTTATGTTGTAAAGGTTATAGAATCTGTAAAATTGGCATAATGTAAGTGATTTCTCTTTATCTTCTAGCTTTAAATGGAATTTTTTTACTAATTTTTATATTCAATGATCTTTTATATGTCACGATTCTTTTCAAAATTATGCCTTATGGCGTTTCCTTTGCAACATCTCAAGCAATTGCTAGTTCTTATCCTCCTTAAATAAACAATTGTATCTCAATCAAACTAGACTTAAAAATGTCTCATGATGCAAAAATTTCAACGAACATAACATTTTTATAAATATTAACATCCATTTTCTCATATATTACTATAACAAAAATAGATTTAAAAACTAAACATGATTTCTATTTCTATAAAAAAAAGTAATAATTAAAATATATATCTATATATCTATTATATATATATATATATATGTATATATATATATATGTGTGCATGTATATGTATATATATATATATATATATATATATATATATATATATATATATATATATATATATATATATATAAATGGTTAAAAATCCATTATAATTCTATCCTCCTCAACTAAACAACACAATTGTACTCATTCAATTCGTTACTCGTCAATATTCTATAACTTTATCAAATTGTTTCTGCAATAGAAAAAAATATGTTGGTTTTCTATTATTTTTTTGAGTTAAACAACACTTCCTATCTAATTGTAAGTCATTACTACTCATTGTCATTATTTATACCATACTTCCCTTTCTGATCACCTTAGTATGGTGAGAAATTTTGATAATTCCCTTTGATCACTTTATACTCGACCTATATTCGTCCTTATCACTCTGCCTTTAGACTTCCATGTATAATTCAACTTTGTATGCTTCATACATGCCTACAGGTTCATCCTAACACCTTTTATACCTCTTATATTAATGTTTGTCCTTGTAAAAACTTCAAAATTTGCACCCGTAGTTTTCTCACGCAACCATTTCGTAATCAAAGTTAAAAATTTAACCACAGCTAAATAAGGCTTCGCATGGGACATTTGTAACCAGCACTACATAAGTTTTGACTTTGTTTGACGTGCTCATTAATTGAACCGTGAAATCGCAAGTGTGATATCTCCTACTAATTACACCTCAGGTGTTTTCTTTGCTAGATTCGGGTGGGAAAACACTGTTCAACCGAACCAATCCTAGCTCTTCATTTTCACCCTTACATCAAATAAAAAATTGACATGTGGAATCACAGATATCGTTGTTCTCGCTAACTTCTTGTCAGGTGATGTCGTTTCCGTGCATGCACTCATCTCGGTCCTAACCTTCCGTAGCATAAATCGTGACCTTGTTATAGAAATTTATTAATACTGATATGTATTACCGGACTCTCTTGATCTAACAAATTAATCTTATGTTAAATACAGAATCCTTCCACTTAATTCTTTGCGGAAATTAAATCGCCAATTGAAAACACATGAAGAAAAATCAAGCGCACATAAACAAGATGCTTTACCAAGAAAGCTTAAAGCTAAAAACCCCAACTATCGTATATTATGTATATCATGGAATCATGTAACAATATCATACAATGCTCATAGCATAGAGCTCTCAGTACAATATACAATCGTCACACACTGTCATGCAGAAATTTGCATATCTATGCACCAATTTCTTGCCTCCTAACAGCTTGCCTCCTGACAGCCTGCCTCCACTACACAATTCCTACTGAAGAAGATCCCTGAATGAATTTGATCTTTCCTTGCTTGCACTATACAATCCTCATTGACGACTCCAATGTCTGTGTAGATGCATTGAATGCATCACTATAGTCACAACAGATAGTCCATCTCACCCTTTCACCTATCTCTCCACTGGGTCTCCACTGGATCTGACATGCAAGTAGTTAATTGTTGTATTTATTTAGTTGCATGTGAGTCACTAGTTGTGAATTAATTAAATAATTAATTCACTGAACTCTCACTAGTGTATCATGAGTGAAAACTAGCACAACTGAGTTTAACGCACTTAAATGAGTTAAACTAAATAAAAAATCCCATAACTACTCTTCTAACTCTGTTACAACTTGCCACTGTCATTTATAACGAAGTCCTCGCATGACTCACCAACCACCCTAGGAATAGCGTAATTCCTTCAGCCCACGGATGTGCCACATATGTTCACTGAAATAAAGTGCTCAAAGAGAATAAGTTACTATTTATTGTCTGATTATCATTAAGGGCTAATAATAATCGACATGCATCTATTTTTAGATTAGAAATCTATAAATAGAATTTGCCCAATCTTCTAAAAATAGAAATTCATCCAAAGATAGAATTTGCACAACCATATAGAATCAACATCCTGCTAACTTTAGAATATGCTCACCATTCTAAAAATAGACATACACCTAAAAAAAGCTTGCAGACCCCACTTAGTGAAGGTGCTTAATTTTCACTAAGCTCATCATCTTGTTGAATCTCAACACTCCCTATCAAAAAGATAGGGGTTATCCTTCACCCCGATCCTGCCTCTATGGTATTTGAATTTGCTCCTACTGAGCACCTTCGTTAGAATATATGCATCCTGATATTCCGTTGGAATGTACTGAAGCAACATGATCTTCCGCTGTAGACAATCTCTGATATGATGATACCGGATATCTATATGCTTAGATCTATCATGAAACACAGGATTAATCGAGAGTTTAATGCAACTCTGATTATCACAATGAATCACTGTAGGATCTAAATGAGAACTGAACAAACCGACCAGGATCTTCCTCATCCAGATAGCTTCACATGTAGCTTGACTTGCTGCCATGTATTCTACTTCCACTGAACTAAGTGCCACGGATCTTTGTTTCCTACTGTACCAAGAAACTACTATAGATTCGATACTGAAAACCCCTCATGATGTTCTCTTTCTGTCCGTTGGGCTACCTGCCCAATTTTTGATCCGTGAAGCCATGAAAATTCACCTCATCCATCTATTTGTACCATAAGCCATACTCATATGTGCCCATGAGATATCTCAGGACATGCTTGCCTGCCTTCCAAAAGAGCTTGGTAGGCTTAACCATCGCTTGACTAAGCTGGTTCACTGCATAACATATGTCTGGTCTTGTATTAATTAAATACATGAGCGAACCCACCAACTATTGATAGACAGTAGCATCCACTACCTCTTCTGATGTAGCATCCTCTTTCCTTCAATTTCCTGGAAGAGGAGTATCCATGGGCTTGCAGTCCTCCATGTGAAACTTACCAAGTATCTCCCGAGCATACTTTCCTTGAGACACAAACAGTTCAACTTCTCACTGCCATATTTACAATCCAAGGAAATAATGAAGGAGGCCCAAATCCTTCATCTCAAACTCCTTTGCAAGGTCCTCCTTGCATGAGTGTATCAACTGCTCATCACCTGTTAGTATTAAATAATCAACATAAAGAACAATGATTAAAAGCTTACCCTCCACCACAATTTGGTACAGGTTTGCATCTGCCTCACTCTTGGTGAAGCCAAGTCCAGTGAAATAGATGTCGATCCGAGTGTACCAAGAACGAGGTGCTTTCTTCAGCCCATACAACGCTCTTTTGAGTCTGCACACATGCGACTCGCTACTGAAGATCTCAAATCCTTCAGGCTGCTCAATTTACACTTCTTCCTCAATGATACCATTATGGAACGTAGTCTTCACATCCATATGATGAATGTGCCAACCCATCTGCGCTAAGAGAAAAAGGATGGTCCTTATGGAAGAATACTGTGCGACAGGTGCAAAGGTTTCTTCATAATTAATCCCCTCAATCTGTGAGAAGCCTCGGGCAACAAATCTTGCCTTATACTTCTCGACGCTCCCATCAGGAGCTTTCTTTACCTTGTAGATCCATCTCGAACCTACCACTGATTTACCATCAGCCTTGGAACAATCTCCAAAGCACTGTTTCTGACAATGGAGTCATACTCCTCCACCATGGCATATACCCATGTGGGCTCCTGTGCTGCTGCCTCAAAGCAAGATGGCTCTGTCATGATACACTTGCTTATAAGAGCCATGTATCCAGTGAATTGGTCGGGTGACCGTCTTTGTCTGCGCTATGAAATAGGGACTCCTACATTCTCTTCCGCATCAAGCTTCAGTCTCTCAACTTTTGTGGTACTCTTTCTACCTGTTCTAATGTTTGGTTCTGCATGAGTGGACTCCTCCACTCCATGAATCTCCTCCTATGGTTGATCCACATCTAGAGGCTCATCTTTGGGAACAAGTAGCTCCTCCTCTGCATGCAAGTGTAGCTCTCTCTCAAGTGACAACTTCATGGCTTTCTGCTTATTGAATTTGATATCCTGTCACACCACATTCATCTGACTATTTGGAAAATACACACGATAATTATGGGGTGTTTCTGTGTACCCCACAAATATCCCAACTTCTGCAGTCGGCTCAAGCTTCTTCCTGGTGTCCTTGGTCACATGAACATAAACAAATGAGCCAAAAATATTTAAATGGGAAACATCCGGCTTCTTACCAGTAAAAGATTCTTTAGGTGTACTCATGCCAAGTACTCTATGAGGACAACGATTTTGCACATAAACCGCAGTGTTGCATGCTTCCGCCTACAAGTGCATCGGGAGGCCCTGGTCATGCAGCATAGCTCGTGCAACACCCACAATCGTTCTATTCTTCCTCTCCGTGACTCCATTCTGCTGTGGGTTGTGAGGTGCTATGAGTTCTCTTCGAATAACTTCTTTGATACTGAATTCTTTGAATTCGTTCGAGATATATTCACCACCATTACTGCTCCGCAGAGCCTTCACTTGCTTCCCCAACTCCTTCTCCACCAATGTTTTAAACTCACAGAACTTTGAGAGTGTTTTATCCTTCCTCTGCATGAATAAGATCCAGAATCTACGAGAATAGTCATAAAAAAAAATAACATAATACCTGTGTTTTGATGTTGAAGCAACCGAGAAAGGTCCACACATGTCTGTGTGAATTCTCTCCACGATCACCGAAGCATGGTTCTCCTTCTCATGAAAGGTGGTCTTCACAAAATTACCCATAGTACATCCCTTTCACTAATATAATTGCACAAGAGTACCCTTGGGAAGTCCAGTAGAAATTTGTTGCAAAATCTTCAAGGCGCCATGGTGAATATGGCCCAATCTCCTGTGCCATAATTCGCCCTCATCCCGGCTCACCACTTCTTCTGCTTTGCCCATCATTGCAACGCATACATCTACCTCCATCTTGTAGAGATTCTTAAGTTAAATCCCTATCCTCTTGGTTTTACTCGTTGTTTTATGTCACGGGAAGTCTTTTCCATCACTAAAAACAACATCATAACCTCTGTCCTCCAACATTGCAACTGAGACCAAGTTTTTCTTTAGACCTGGAACATGCATAACACATTTCAATAGAAGTGGTTTACCTGAATCCCTCTCAAAGGTGATGGTTCCAATTCCATTCACACTGTATCTACTATCGTCACCCATCTCTATATGCATTTGGAGATCTTTCTCCTCCAAGTTGCTGAACAACTCCTTGTCTCCCGTCATGTGGAAGGAAGCACCACTATCAATATACCACACTGATCCCATTGCACTTGAAACCAAGCATGTGTTCAAAGGGAAATCAAGTTCAAATTGTGAGGAAAGGGCCTCACCAGCTGCAGCTCTAGCAAACTTCTTTTTCTTCTTTTTCTGTGGGTAGTTAGTGGCGAGATGCCCATGTTCGTGACAGTGAAAACACTTCACCTTGGACAAATCCAGCTTCTTGCCTTTAGCCTCGGATTTTGGATGGGATTTATTCCCATTCCCTTTCCTTGCTTTGGCAGCCAAAGCACAATTCTCTTCATCATCATTCTTTGATGAAGAGCCATCCCTGGTATTCTTCCTTATCTCCTCCTGCACTAGATCCGACCAAAGTCGCTCCCAATCTAGTAGTTTCTCCCATCCATTGAGAGAGTCTTCATAGCTATGACAACTCTTCGGAAGCCCAAGGAGAGCCAAGCTTACTAATTCATCATCCACAATTGTAATTCCCACACTCCCCAACTCATCCCTTCATTGGAAAAACTTCATGAGATATTTTGGAATACTGTCGCCCTTCTCCATTTTGATTTTTCTGAGTTTATCTTTCAGCACCAACTTCCTATAGTCATTGCTTCTTTGGAAAAGATCTATCAAAGCCTTCCACATTGCAAATGGAGTGGCTTTCCCTTGAAGGCTTGACACAATATGGTCTTTCACACCTTCCAATAGAATCCTTCTCGTCTTCACTACTTTATTTTGCCAGGCATCAAGTAATGAAACATCTGTCGAAGTGGGCTTAGGAACATCGCTATCGATGAACTCCTTCAGAACATTATCTTCAAGCACCGCCTCCATTCTGTCCTTCCAAGATATGTAGTTAGCGCTGCCCTTGAGTGCATACTCCAACTGCAACTCATTGAAAGCCATTTCAGTGTATACTCAACTGTCGCACCAAGAAAACTCTGTAAGAATTTCGAATTGTTCGACCACACAAAACTCAGCACTGCTTCAATATTTCAATCTTCAGTAATTAACACTACTCTGACACCATGTAGAAATTTATTAATAATGATATGTATTACCGAACTCTCCTGAACTAACAAATTAATCTTATGCTAAATACAAAATCCTTCCACTTAATTCTTTTTGGAATTTAAATTTCCAATTGCAAACAAATGAGGAAAAATCAAGCGCACATAAACAAGATGTTTTAACGTGAAATATTAAAGCTAAAAACCCCAACTATCATATATTATGTATATCATGGAATCATGTAACAATCTCATACAAAGCTCATAGCATAGATCTCTCACTACAATATACAATCGTCACACACTGTCATGTAGAAATTTGCATATCTATGCACCAATTTATTGCCTCCCAACAGCCTGCCTCCACTGCAAAATCCCTGCTAAAGAAGATCCCTGAATGAATTCAATCTTTCCTTGCTTGCACTGCGCAATCCTCATTGGAAACTCCAATGTCTGTGTAGATGCATTGAATGCATCACTTGTTAGAAAATTAAATATTACATAGTAATTCCACACATAAAATATGTAGAAAATACAAGCACACAAAACACATAAAACCAGAGAGACACAGATATATGTGGTTCACCCTGTTTGGGCTACGTCCACCCCGAACAGCTAGTCCTTCCTTTCTATTATCCAGCAAAATGAAGAGACAAAACCTATAGCAGATCCGCTGTAATATCCTCTGTTCTCTCTCACAGTCTCCCTATCTGTTTCCTGCTCAGAGAATACACATGTAATGCACAGCCGTAATAAAATACCCTCATAAAAGTGAGGGGTCGCCTTCTAGGGAAAAAAACCCTAAACTAAACATAACTTCTACCATCAGATCATTTGCCTAATGAACGGCCCATATTGACTAGAAATTACTATACTTTTACAAGGCAATTTTACATCTGTTTTTAGCTTCGGGGGCGCTACCCCCGAAACCCCCAGCTAGGGGGGGGCTCCATAAAGTCGCTGTCGCCCCCCCTGGACCACCCACAACAGCGATTAATTACAGGTAGCATTGCTGCCCCATGTAAGGTACAAGGGTCCAATGCTGTGATACAAAGTAAACAAGATAATCAGGCTCCACACCCAACAATCTCCCACTTGGAGACTGATTGTAGCAACTCCATCGCTACTTCATTTGCTGGAAAATGACTCCTCTTTGGACCTGGTTGTTCCTCATCTTCATCGTCATCCTTGAAGACCAATTGAAACTGAGCACATTCTTAGTTTCTCCCTAGTTACAACTTTTGTTAGCATATCTGCAGGATTCTGGCTAGTGTGTATCTTTTCCAGCTTCAACTCTCCATATTCCAATACTGACCGTATGAAATAGTACTTGAGATGTATGTGTTTAGTCCTGGAATGAAATGCTGAGTTCTTTGCAAGATGAATGGCACTTTGGCTATCACTGTATAAAGTGCCCATATCATGCTTCTTACCCAACTCACCCATAAACCTTTGTAACCAAATCGTTTCTTTACTAGCCTCTGTAGCAGCAACATACTCTGCTTCTGTTGTTGAAAGTGCAAAAACACTTTGGATTTTTGAAACCCAACTGATAGTTGTTCCACCTACAGTAAATACATATCCTGTAGTGCTCCTCCTGTTATCTCTGTCACCTGCCATATCTGCATCAACATATCCCTGTAGAGCAATGTTTGAACCACCAAAGCATAATGCTTGATTTGTGGTACCTCTCAAATATTTGAGATTCCATTTTACTGCCATCTAATGTTCTTTTCCTGGATTGTTCATGTACCTGCTTACAACTCCCACTGCATGTGCAATATCAGGCCTTGTGCAGAACATTGCATACATTAAGCTTCCAATTGCTGATGCATATGGAACTTTAGACATATAATCCATGTCTTCTTGGGTCTTGGGGCACATCTCCTTAATAAGTTTGAAATGTCTAGCAAAATGTGTAATGACTGGTTTTGCATTCTGCATATTAAATCTTTTCAACACCTTTTCTATGTACTCATTTTAAGACAGTGTTAATTTGCGATTTTTCCTATCTCTAGTTATCCTCATACCAAGGATTTGTTTTGCAGCTCCCAAATCCTTCATTGCAAATGAATTTGCCAATTTTCTTTTGAGCACATTTATTTCCTACATGTTAGACCTTGCAACAAGCATGTCATCTACATACAATAACAATATAATATAGCTGCCATCATTTTTCCTTTTCAGATAAACACAGTGATCAGAGTGACATCTAGTATAACCTTGTTCAGACATAAACTTGTAAAATTTTAGATACCATTGCCTTGGAGCCTGTTTTAAGCCATACAAGCTCTTCTTTAACCTGCACACAAATTTTTCTTTCCCTTTTACCTCATATCCTTCTAGTTTCTCCATATAGATCTCTTCCTCCAAATCTCCATGGAGAAATGCTATCTTTACATCTAACTGTTCAAGATGTAAATCTTCCGCTGTTACAAGACTTAAAATAGTTCTGATTTAATTCATCTTAACAACAGGAGAAAATATTTCATCAAAATCAATACCTTTCTTCTGTGCAAACCCCTTCACCACAAGTCTAGCTTTGTACCTCTGTTTTCCTCCATCTTCTTCCTTCAGCCTGTAAACCCATTTATTTTGCAATGTAGTTTTACCTGCAGGCAACCTGACTAAGTCCCAAGTCTGGTTATGCATTAAGGAGTCCATCTCTTCTTCCATGGCTAGCTCCCACTTCTTCCTGCTTTCAACTTGCATTGCTTCTTCATAACATTCAGGTTCACCAGAATTAGTCAGCAATAAATAATATAATGAAGGAGAGTATCGTTCGGGGGGTCTACTTATCCTCGTAGATCTTCTAACACCACTTTCAGGTGTTTGAGGTGCCTGTTGCTATTGTGGTGGTTGTTGCTGCTGTGGTTGTTGATTATTATCATTTTCAGGCACCTTTACTTTTTCAGTTATCTCATCAAGAACCGCGTATTTCTTGCTTTCTTTTTCCTGTTTCTTTTCCAACAACTGATTCTTATACAAGACCTTTTCATTGAATATTACATCTCTGCTCCTAATGATTTTGTGATTTTCATAATCATATAAGCGATAACCAAAATCATTAGCACCATATCCAATAAAGGTACATTTCTTTGATTTTGCCTCAAGCTTTGTTCTATTTTCTTTATTAATATGGACAAAGGCCTCACAGCAAAAGGCTTTAAAAAAGAGTAGTTTACCTTTTTACCTGTCCATGCTTCCTCTAGAATACCACCATCCAAGGAACTTGAAGGCCCTCTATTTATTAGATAAACAGCAGTATCTACAGCATCTTCCCAAAATTGTAAAGGCAATCCTACATGCAATCTCATGCACCTTGCACGCTCCATGATTGTTCTGTTCATCCTTTCTGACACACCATTTTCTTGTGGTGTTCTTGGAACTGTCTTCTCTCTACGAATTCCATGCTCTGAACAATACCTATCAAACTCTTTGCTGCAATATTCACCTCCATTGTCTGATCTGAGACAGTTCAACTTCTTTCCTGTCTCAATCTCAACCAAAGCTTTCCATTTCTTGAAAGTATCAAATACATCAAATTTATTTTGAATACAATAAATCCAAGTTTTTCTAGTTGCATCATCAATAAACGTAACATAATAACGAGAGCCACCGAGAGATGATACCTGAGTAGGTCCCCATACATCTGTATGCACAAGCTCTAATTTTTCGCTTCTTTTTTTCTTTCCCAACTCTGAGAAATCTGACTCTCTTTTGTTTTCCATAAATGCAATTTTCATAGAAATCCAAATCAACATTCTTCAAACCTGGCAACAAATTTCTTGAGTGAAGGATCTTCATCCCCTTCTCACTCATGTGTCTGAGCCTATGATGCCATAATGCTGCATCTGCTCCTTTGGAAGTTAAAGCATTAACATAGTTACAAATACCATTTCATAAATACAATGTACCAACCTTTTCACCTTTTGCTATTACCAGGGCTCCTTTGGTGACCTTCCAAGCTTTATCTATGAAAGTTGTCACACAACCTTCACCACCTAACTGCCCTGTTGAAATCAAATTTTTCTTTAGATCTGGAACATGCCTTACCTCCTTTAATAGCCATTGGTTTCCATTCTGCTGTTTGACAAGAACCTTACCCGTTCCAACAATTTTACAGAGTTTATCATCACCCAAACGAACTTGTCCAAAATCTCCTTGAACATAGTCATGAAAATATTTCTTATCAGGTGTGGCATGGAATGAAGGCCCTGAATCTACAACCCAAGAATCAATAATATTTTCGAAAGAAAGAATCAAAGCATCTTGTAACACATCACTTGTCACATTTGCTTCATGATTGTTTTCTTGCTGTGCATCTCCTTCTTTTCTGTTCCGAGATCTACAGTCTTTCTTTAGGTGTCCTTTCTTTCCGCATTTCCAGCACACTATCCCCGATCTGGACTTGGATCTGCCTTTTCTTGATTTACTGCGATATCCTGAGCTCTTTCCTCTTTCCATTCTCCTCCCCCCTATATTCTGCACTCAAAGCATTACCCGATGTCTCACCGGAGCTTTTCCGTCGCATTTCCTCGCTAAGGATAGCACCGACAACATCATCAAACTTTAAAGTACTAGATCTAGAGACAGAGTTACTAATGGCCATTACTAAACCATTCCAAATCTCTGGCAATGAGCACAAGAATAACAGAGCTCTAACTTCATCATCAAATTTTACCCCTACAGAACTTAACTGACTAGTAAATGGTCTGCAACAGATCCACTTTCCGACATCTTCATATTAAATAATCATTTCATAAGAAATACCTTGTTTGAGGCTGAGGGTTTTTCATATAGTTTCGCCAACGTCTGCTTCAAACCCTCTGTTGTTGTTTCCTTCAAAATATTGAAGGCGACTGACGTCGCAAGGAACAACCGTACTATTCCGAGTGACTTTCTATCGAGAATGTTCCATTCCGCGTCTGTCATGGCCGTCGGCTTCTTTTCTTTTCCGCTTAATGGTAGGTACAGATCTTTCTGATACAGATAATATTCCATCTGCATCTTCCATAGTGGGAAGTTTTGGCCATTAAATTTCTCGACCCTAAACTTACCATCTTCCGCCATTGCTCCCACTCGAAACAGGAACCCTTCTTTCCTGCGAGTTTATCAGCCAAATATACCTTCGGCTTTGATACCAGTTGTTAGAAAATTAAATATTACAGAGCAATGCAACACATAAAATATGCAGAAAATACAAGCACACAAAACACATAAAACCAGAGAGACACAGATATATGTGGTTCACCCAGTTTGGGCTACGTCCACCCTGAATAGCCAGTCCTTCCTTTCTATTATCCAGCAAAATGAAGAGACAAAACCTACAGCAGATCCACTGTAATATCCTCTGTTCTCTCTCACAGTCTCCCTATCTGTTTCTCGCTCAGAGAATACACATGTAATACACATCCATAATACAATACCCTCATAAAAGCGAGGGGTTGCCTTCTAGGGAAAAAAACCCTAAACTAAACATAACTTCTACAGTCAGATCCTTTGCTTAATGACCAGCCTAGATTGACTAGAAATTACTATACTTTTACAAGGCAATTTTACATCTGTTTTTAGCTTCGGGGACACTGCCCCCGAAACCCCCTGCCAAGGGGGGGCTCCATAAGTCGCTGCTGCCCCCCCTGGACCCCCCACGACAGGGATTAATTACGGGCGGCGTTGCCGCCCCATTTAAGGTATAGGGGTCCAATGCTGTGATACAAAGTAAGCAAGATAATCAGGCTCCACACCCAACTTCACTATAGTCACAACAGATAGTCCATCTCACCCTTTCACCTATCTCTCCACTGGGTCTCCACTGGATCTAACATGCAAGTAGTTAACTGTTGTATTTCTTCAGTTGCATGTGAGTCACTAGTTGCGAATTAATTAAATAATTAATTCACTAAACTCTCACTAGTGTATCATGAGTGACAACTAGAACAACTGAGTTTAACTCACTTAACTGAGTTAAACTAAATAACAACTTCCATAACTACTCTTCCAACTCTATTACAACTTGTCACGGTCAGTTATAATGAAGTCCTCCATGCATGACTCACCAACCACACTAGGAATTGAATAATTCCTCCATCCCACTGATGTGCCACATCTAATCACTGAAATAAAGTGCTCCAAGAGAATAAGTTACTATTTATTATCTGATTATTAATAAGGACTAATAATAATTGACATGCATCTATTTTTAGATTAGTGATCTATAAATAGACTTCGCCCAATCTTCTAAAAATAGAAATTCATCCAAAGATAGAATTTTCTCAACCATCTATAATCAGTATCCTGCTAAGTTTAGAATATGCTCACCATTGTAAAAATAGACATACACCTAAAAACAGCCTACAGGCCCCACTTAGTGAAGGTGCTTAATTTTCACTAAGCTCATCATCTTGTTGAATCTCAACACTTGTTAGGTAAAAGGTGCCGAGGATGTGAAGTGTTTGAACAAGAATCCATTTTACTTAGGGCATGGATCGAAATCACAAGGGTTTTAGAGATTTGTTTTTATGGAACCAATGGAAAGGTCCAGCTCCACAATGTCTAGCAATGGCGAGAAAATTCCTCTATAGCGGATCCTCCAACAATGACATACATGTATGGAGACATTCTGAGCTCAATGAGCATTGTAAGTTAGGTCACAAGGATGGAGTTGTCAAGTGTATTTTGGTTTCTGGCAATAGGATATACGACACGCATCAAGATCATAAAATCAGTGTTTGGAAATGCGCTGAGAATATAGATCCCTCTGAACATAAGCCGGTAGTCACCATGCCAACCATGAAGGATTATGTGATGAATGCCATACCACCTAAGAAGTATTTTCAAGAGCGTAGGCACAAGAAGGTACTCTAGATTGAACATATGGATGCAATATTGGCTCTTTCGGTTGATAGAAATGGGTTTTTGTACTCGGCTTTTTGGGATAGGACAATCAAGATCTGGACACCTTCGAATTTGAGATGCATTGAATATTTCAGGGCACATGATGATGCCATTAATGCACTGTTGGTTTCTTCAAATGGTTTTGTTTACATAGGATCTGCAGATTACAAAATCAAAATCTGGGCAAAGGCCTTGGGCAAGAGAAAACATTCTTTGGTTGCGATGATTGAGCGACACAATTCTGCCATCAATGCACTGGTTCTCAGCGCCAATGGTTCCATCCTTCACTCTGGAGCTTGTGTGGGTCCTTCACTTTTTAGGAAAGGGAGGAAAGCTAGTGGCACATGGTTATGTTTATCACCTTGAAAGGTCAGAATTGCACAATTCTATGCTTGACGACAGTTGTTGAACTTGTATGTAGTGGATCTGTGGATAATACAATCAGAGTGTGGAAAAGAGGAGTAGGAAACACATAATACTATTTGACAGTTTTAGAAGGTCGTAGAGGGCCTGCTAAATCCATTATGTTGTATGTGGATGTTGTGGTGGGATGGCGCATCTACAGTGGGAGCCTGGTCATGACATTAGGGTTTGGTGGGTTTCTTCATGTGCAAGCTATTTTGATGATCACGAAGTTGTCTATCATTATACTACCTCAAGAACCCCTCAAATTTTCTAGTCGATGGCTTAAACACAATTATTCGACTCTCTCTATCATATGTATGTGCAATGCTAAAAGCTTCCCCAAGATTCTATATCGTACATCATGTTTGCCGGATAAATAAGATGGTACATTAATATTGTTTGAAGGCTTCTAATTTCAATTAAAGCATGAAGGTTGGAGGTAGTTTTCCTCATCTAGACCACAGTTGAGATATTCTTTGTGTTTCCAAATGTAACACATTTCCGAAAAGAGAAGCTACAGAACTAAAGCTAAGATATAGGAAGCGTGAAAGCAACCAAAAGCCTTGTTCTGGATTTGATGAGATGAAAAACAATAACTCTTTGTGCCATATTTTTTTCATTAACAATTGTTTATGCAAAGTGGAAAGATATTCATGAAGTATTTTATTTAGTTTGATATTATTACGAGGATTTAAACTTGGCTAAGGTCAACCTGAATTATTTTTTAAAGTAAAAATAACATATTAATATGTGGATAGAGTTCAATATCTGCAGTAAATTGTAATGGCTAAATCTGGCTATGGTCAACTGTTTTTTTTAATGTAAAAATAACATATTAAAATGTGGTCACAGTTCATAGATTTGCAGATTAAATTTTAATGGCTTTTCCCTAGTATAAGGGTCCTCATAAAGTTGCGTGAAATGTGCAAAGAAATGCTCAATGCTAGACTGACTGAGCTCAAACTTCAGCACTCTTAATCATCGTATCAAAACTGCTCGAAAAAATGCCAATTCCTAAAAGCTTTAAAGCTTTAGCCCTTTCCTCTTCTGCCACCTAAAAATTACTACAGTAGCACAATATGGGTTAACATGCCTTTCTCATTTTAGGAGTTAGAATTAAAGGGAGAATTAAAATTGGAATATTTTGAAATGTGGATGAGCAAAAACTTCACATCAATTTGAGGGCTTAATATCTATATTTATTATTTAAATATATAAATAATTAAATTAAATTATTTGAGGGTTTCATATTTATATTTACTTTTTAAATTTTTAAAGAATTAAATTAAGTTATTACTATTTAAATATTTAAAGAATTAAATTAAATTATTATGTGAAGGTAGATCATCTATTTTATAAATTTAATTTGGTAAAATATCAAATTAATTATTAGAGATGATTAGATATTTAATAATATTTTGGTTTTAAATTGTTTTAAAATTTTATAAAATTTTTTAAATGTAAATGAATTATTATGGATTAATGATAATTTGGTGTTAGAAAATATGTTAACTCTTATGGGAAAAATAATGGTTAATATGTTGACAAAACCAAAAATAAAACTAGATGTGTATTATGCCCCAACTTTGAAACATAATATTTTTAGTGCTAATCAAGTCATTCAAAAAGGGTGTACTGCAATTATTTAGGGAAATAATTGTTTGTATATGACAAACCTCTTTGTAATATAGGAATAAGGCAACAAATAATAGAATGTATGAGACCATTAGCTCATGGACTCGAAGCAAACAAACCTCGTGTTCTTATTGTCATTGAGTTGCAAATTGTGCTTCCTTTTTAGTTCTTTTGCCTTCTTATTTTATTTTTATTTTTTATTGCTAGAAACTTCTTGACAATTTTTTTATTGATGGGACATCCAATTGACCTTGATTGTGAGAATGAGTTGGGTCGTTGCTCATTCTTATTGCTTATGTACTGTCTTTTTAAAACATATATGCTTGATCTTGTTTATCTACCCAATCCTCAATATCCAAATCATTGGGTGGCACATTTCCACCAACATTCAATTGCCTACTAATATTTTCTCGAGAACAAAAGAAGAAATATTATGAAAAGTGAGATGTGGCTCCACACCCTAAATTGATAAAGAACAAAAAAAAAACTAGAGAAAATATTTGATATTATTTAAAAGAAAATATATATTATATAAAGATTATTTTTCACTTGGAAAGAAAACAAATAATGACCATGCTTTACCAATCAACCAAACATTATTAACAAGTCGTTATATGAAGGGGTTTCATTAAAATTGTTCCTTACCACAATTCTTTTCCCAATCTTGAAATTTTTGCTATCTTTTAAATATTTAATTGCTTGGAAACTTTTTCAAGTAACACAATGTAGAGTAATGTCGTTATGCAAAAGTCAGTGGACAAATACATTATGGAACAGTACACAATTAGAAATTGACATTGCAATAGCAAGTCAACGACAGGTCAACACATACAACAATAACAATATGGAACGATACACAATTAGAACTTGACATTGCAATACAAAGAGAGTGTACAAAGTTGAGTTTCTGGCAAAACCTTGTGAAAATAAATCACCGACAATTTTACCACTAGTTCTTTTCCACCATAAACATCCATACACTGCTCTTTATTTGTCTAGATAAATTTGATATCCTATTACAGGGATAATATGGCATTATTAAATTCTTTTAACCTTCTAAATAGGAAATTTAACAAGTGTCATAGGAATAGGCTAATCTTACATGGATCTTTCCATGAACATAATGAAATAATGGGCTCTTTGGAGTTTAGCTCCTATTGCTATTTATGGAAAAAAATGATGCACTAATTGTAAGGTAAAAACTATTTGAGATAGAATAAAGGAAAGAAATCATGGATAACATTTATGAAATGAAATCATTAAATTTCCTTGCTCATTTGCAATAAAATTTCATTCTATGTATCTATTGGGCAAGGAATCACTAATGCAGGAAGTCAATTGGAATAGGTAGACTGCAGTATATAAAAGTCCCTATATTTTCCAGACCGCACATCTGGGTTAGGTAGACTACAGTATGTATCAACCAACTTTGAAATTGGGCCATTGGAACCTCTTCCTTTGTTTCATACTTGAACTCATCCACCTCTATCTTATGCATCTCTTTATCAACATCATTAATATTTACCTCGTCCTTTTTTTAGGGCACTGTCCTATTGCATGTGCCTCTTGAGTCCCACTGACCATTTTCAAATGGTCTACTATGAAATATTGCAAGAAGGCAATTGCTTTGAAACACAACAATAAACAGATCCCATTGAGTGCATCTCAAATAACATGTCTTATGGAAAAATAGAAGCCCATCTACTTCGGTTTAATTTCTTGACACTTGTGACAACCCACTACCTCATATTTCATAATATAGACAGTTGGTTTTAGAAACTATTGGCTAGAGGATAGAATGATGACACCCATATTTGGTAGCACAGTCACCCACTCTAGGTCTAAAACATTGAAATGAAGCTTGATTACTCCTTGAGGGATGCCTTTAAACTTTGCCTCTATGTTTTTTACTAGATATGGTGAATAGAGTATCATCAATATAAAGTTATGTGATGCAA
Organism: Pinus albicaulis; assembly: GCA_034641835.2. Classification (NCBI taxonomy): domain Eukaryota; kingdom Viridiplantae; phylum Streptophyta; class Pinopsida; order Pinales; family Pinaceae; genus Pinus; species Pinus albicaulis. Next base: position 1,073,592,784 of record CM076574.1, read on the forward strand.
ATATTAGTGCACATTTACATGAGATTCATATTTATATATGGTTTTAGGATGTTCTACATGCATAGAATGAATACATTTTCAATTGGACATCAAAGCCAAGAAAACCATATGAATATATTTACAACAACCTTCTTGATTTGTAATGGGTTGTTTTGATGTTCAAACATACATGAAAAAACATACACAATAGAGATTGCATTTTATTACAATTTTCCTTTTCTTAGTCTACGCAAGAAGCGTTCTAATGGAGTCCCTAAAAATCAAAAGAAACATAGAAAAAAAGTGTGAAAGACTTAATAATCACTAGCACAACCATGGATGTGATTAACTCTGTTAATGGATTCACCACACTAGGGTGCCAAAACCATTTCTAATCGAAACTAGCAACATGGAATTACCAAATGGCACAAGAAACTGCGCCAAAAACTGCATTACTTCCCCAAAAAATACAAGCTAGAAAATAAGTAGAAATAGACCTCACAATTGAAAGCCAAAAAATAAGTAGAAATAGACCCCATAGAATGCAAGCCTTCGAACCATGGGTTCAAGGATAAATTGTAAACTTTCACTATTATGTTTATATGAAGAAAATTGTAAGTGTCAACTTTTGGAATTTTTTTAGCTTGTAAATATTTACTTAAAGATGGATAAATTGTAAACTTTCACTATTATGTTTATATGAAGGAAATTGGAAGTGTCAACTTTTGGAATTTTCTTAGCCTGTAAATATTTACTCAAAGATTTTCAAATTCATGCCATAGCTCGGATAAATTGACTACTACTAATTACATGGCAAACTGAAGATAATTCTGAGTTGACTCAGATGATGTGATAAGGTAGCAACACTCTCTAAAGGGGCCATTTAAGGGGAATCACCACATTGATCCAAGTCAGTGTAAACTGAACTATTCATTTCCTCACAATCACATGGTTGTTCTAGTCGATTTCCAATAGATACATGATTAGCATGGCTTTCAACCTTAAACTCAGATGTTGATATTGCATTACCGGGATTGCCTACAGGTCCCTATGCAGTCATACTTAAAATTTAAAATGACATATTTTTAGGGTACCACACTCTCAATCCTTAAATTTGGGATACTTGTTGTAACTGCATGCACAATTCACATATTTTGGTGATAATTAATTGAATGTCCTTTATGCATAACTACAATACAAACTTGCTACTTCAAGCACAACAATGAAAAACAAATCTTGGCGAGATGATTTTCCAAAATCTTCCATACCTTCAGTGTATCTTTGCACCTTTAGGATCAATTGCTAGTTTTAATCCGTTAGAAATGTGAATGAGTGTAAGTTATCTTTTGAACAATATGAAAAGGCCATATTTTTATTTTGGAATTACTATCTTACAAATAGTATAAATTCATAAAAATAATAGATCATGCCATATTCTTTTTTTAAAAATCAAATAAATGTTAAGCTGCCTCTTTTACCGATACCTATCGACATTAATCAGTGGCAAATTATGAGTTATTGCGGACACCTTATAAAACTTCAATAGGCAGTAATTATGCTACTTTGCTAATCTAAATAGTGGTTGTGATAGTCTAAATAATTACAAGACTTCACCAACAGGGAATTATGCTGTTGTGTTAATCTAAACAATGGTTATTATAGTTTAAATAATTGTGAGAAGGATGTAATAAACTACTAAAAAATCATTATAGGAAGGTACATTATATTTCAAGTGGTTGTTTACACTAACTTTGGTCTATATAGAAGGGAGACAACAAAGATGCATACAAGTTTAAAGAAATTTGTGTGGAAAAATTTAACTTAACCTAATTAATTACAGGAACTTGCAGTATAGCAAGGAGACAAAAATATTAAATGAAAATTGTGCAAGATTAAAACACACGTTTCCATGGTAATTGGTAGTGCATTGAGAGATCTGAAATTTATTGTTTTCTAGAAAGGAAAGGGAGGAAAGACACACAATTGACACACAAAACATAATACAAGTTGTCACTCTTTTATTGATCACACAAACTTGATTTGACTTGATTACAATGAACCCATCATGGGGAATTTATAATTTTTAACTAACCACTCAACTAATGCTAACTTCAACATGCAAAAAATTACTAAATTTAATCTTTCCAAATATAATAGTGAACTTGAACTAACTCACACAGACACTAGTTAACTCAACTCTAAATTTGGACTGCTCTGCATGTTGGAGTAATTATAATTTCCAACACTCCCCCTCAATTATGAATGTATGACTCAAAATAACTCAAACATGACTCAAATATGTATGCTAGGCTTATAATAGAAATTGATTCAATCATCATTCAAACATACCCGCTAGTCTACGTCTCAGCTAGGCTTACAATGACTTAAAACTTTTACATTTTATTTTTCGTTTCTTCCAAAATCTATATCCTCTAAAACGCTTTTGTTTCACATTTATTTTGAACTTTTCTTTATTTCTTAACGCTACATGCTTTTTCACCTTCTGTTGTTGCAGTTTTTCTAGAAATTTCTTGTTAGCATTATGAAAATTACCTAAGGCTTCTTGAATCCGTTTCAATCACTTTCTTCTTCGATTATTCTTTAACTCATGGACCGCTGTCACAAATTGTCATCTTCAAACTGTCTTCTTTCCTCTACTTCTTGTGCTTCACATTCCTAACTTTCTTTTCGCCATATTTATTGATAGAAAAATTTTATCTCTTCTTGACTCCATTGCTGGAAAATGGTTTTAATGCATTCTGCCTCGTTTTCAAAGACTTCCATGTCCTTCTCTTCACTTTCATTATCAGGCATTGCTGTTTTTTTCATGTAGTTTTCACACTCAAGATCATCATTAGTCTTATATGTAAAACCATAATCATGCTCCTTTTTCTCGTTCACCACTTCATTTAATTATTTTATTCTAGCTGATTCTTTAAGATTCTCATCAATTTTCTCAATTCGCTTCTTAATACATTCTTCAATGAGCTTCAAATGTGCATAAAACTTATTAATAAATTTGTTTTCAACTTCACTTGTATATTCAAAATTAATGTTAAAAACATCCTTTTCATGCTCTTCAGTGAGAGCTTCCTTCTCTATCTCCTCCTTCTCTGCCTTCTTTTCCAATGCATGGAGGTTGTCTTCCATTGTTATGTTGTTAGTGGATACTCTCATAAAAAACTTTTCAATCACTTTATCCTCTTCTTCATCATCAATGGTTTCTATATCACATACCGCTTCATGATAAGTTCCAACTGCTTCATATCTTCCTGCTACAGTGAAAAATTCAACATTAAATTCTTCACCAAGCATGACTCTTGCCATATTGCCACAATCAATCCCTATTTCAAAATGGAAACGACACATATCATCAACATAATATCCATCCACCCTATGGTGGGATATCCGAGCATGCATGTTCTCATTAATAATATCAACTTCACCAAATACATCAGTTGCAATTGGATTCACCAATGTACATATCACACACTTTATGGGTATGAATATGAATGACCCAACACATATGAGTAACCATATGTTATAATAACTTAAACACATACCATAATACACCATGTATCATAACACAACACTCAAGGTATGCCTATCTATTTCCAACATTTAAGCACATTGATACACAAACATCATTTTGACACACTGAACACACATATGACATATAAATCCTAGTTTTCAAACACACCAACGCAACCAACAACCACACAAATGCATAACTCATAGATTTCATTAATATTAATAGGCTTTTCAACACAGATATAAATTCAACACAAATAAAATATCATAGTGTTCAATAGATTTGTTTAATGCACATAAAATAATCCACACTCATTGAAAAACTCAATCTTGAACGCAAATTTCATGCCTCTCTCATCGATTAAGACGAAATGGGCATCACACCATCTCCCCTCAATGCACACTTCCAAATGGATCAATGAAATTTCAATAGCTCAACACAGAGAACCAATATAATGAACAAGATGTTTTTCCCTTCAACATTTCAATAGGATCGATGCAAAGAAACAAAGGGTATAGGAACAAAGAATATGGAAAAAAATAGCAGGAGTTACATGAAAAAAGAGGCTAATTTGGGATTTGTGGTTCAGATTGTAGAAATTCTACAAACAATATGTATACCAATGTATTCAATCTGATCATGTAATATACTAAAACAAGATATTGAATCATTCTAGAATCTTTGTAGAAAATAAACACAATCGCACAATCACACCAAGAAAGAGAAAGAAGAAAATCAATTGCACAACACATATATTTTTCCTCGGGAAAGATTGCTGCTCAAAACCCCTCTATCTTTATTTTATAATCAACCAAGGAATCATGAAACAATACAATGCACTCATCTCACAAGAGTTTTTTGCACTCTACCAACTATCTCACACTGATCCGAACAAAATTTACCAACACTTATAATGTCCACTACCTCACCTGAAGTAGCATCCTCCTTCCTCTAGTTTCCTGCAAGAGGAGTCTCCATGGGTTCACAACTCTCCATGTGGAACTTCCTCAGAATATCTTTGGCATACTTTCCTTGAGAAACAAGTAGCTCCCCATCCCACTGCCATATCTCCAAACCAAGGAAATAGTGAAGGAGTCCCATGTCCTTCATCTCAAACTCTCTTGCAAGATCCTCTTTGCAAGAAGTTATGAGCTGCTCATCACCTATCGAGAATATGATCATATACATAAAGTACAATAATTAGAAGCTTACCATCAACCAAAATCTAGTACAGGTTCGCATCTGCTTCAATCTTTTTGAAGCCCAGCCTAGTGAAATAGCTATCAATCCTAGTGTACCAAGCATGAGGTGCTTGCTTCAACCCATACAATGCTCTCTTGAGTTTGCATGCATGTGACTCCCTTTCAATGGTCTCAAAACCTTCTGGATGCTCAATGTACACTTCTTCCTCAAAACCTTTTGGATGTTGAGAGTGCAAGGATATATCTAATTGATGAGTACCATGAAACTGGTGCAAAAGTCTCCTCATAGTCAATCCCCTCAACCTGTAAGAATCCCTAGGCCACAAATCTAGCCTTATAATTCTCCACACTCCCATCCGCTGTCTGCTTCACCTTATAGATCCATCTAGATCCAACCACTAACTTCTCGACTGGTCTTGAGAAAACATCCTGTGCACTGTTCCTGATGATGGAGTCATACTCCTCAACCATGGCGTCAAGCCAAGTTGGTTGCTGCTCACAATACACTTTCTCATAAGAGTATCGTTCTGTCACAATACACTTGCTCATAAGAGGATTGTTTTGTTACAATACACTTGCTCATAAGAGCCATGTTTCCAGTATACATGTCTGGTGACTATCTCTCTCTACGCTGTGATGTAGGTAATCCTACATGTTCTTCTACATCAAGTCTCAGTTTGTCAACCTCTGTGGTGCGCCTTCTACCATGTCTAGTGGATGGCTCTGCATGAGTGGTTTCTGCCACTCCATGATCCTCCTCATGTGGTTTCTCCACATCTTAAAGTTCATCCTTTGGAACTAAGAGTTCCTCATCTGCATGCAAATCAAGCTGCCTCTCAAGGGACAATCACATGGCTTTCTCCTCATCAAATTTTACATCTCGTATGAAAACTGTCATCCTGATGTTTGGCAAATAAGCAAAATAGTTGTGGGGAGTATCGGTGTACCCCAAAAATATCTCAGTCTCTGCTATTGGTTCTATCTTCTTTCTGGAATCTTTGGTCACATGGTAGTAGAAAGATGAGCCAAAAATTTTAAAATATGAAACATCAGGTTTCTTACCAGAAAAATCCTCCTCTAGTGTACTCATGCCAAGTATCCGATGAATATTATGGTTTTGCATAAATATCATTGTGTTGCATGACTCTTCCCACATATGCAATGGTAGGACCTGATCATGTAACATAGCTTGTGCTACACCCACAATTGTTCTGTTCTTTCTTTTTGCAAACCCATTCTATTGTGGGTTATGAGGTGTAATTAACTCTCTCTGAGTTCCTTCTTGGGCACAAAAGTTCTTGAAGTCATTGGAGATGTACTCACCACCATTGTCACTCCTTAGAGCCTTCACCTACTTCTCTGTATATTTTTGGACCAATTCTTTGAACTCACAAAATTTTGAGAACGTCTGATCTTTCTTTTGCATGAGGCAGATCCAAAAATTTCTCGAAAAATCATCAACAAAAATCACATAATACCTATGTTTTTTTGTAGAAGCTGTAGAGAATGGTTCACACACATCTGAGTGAACTCTCTCAAGGATTTCCGCTGCTTGGTTCTCCTTCTCATGAAAAGTGGCCTTTGTATACTTCCCCATAGTACATCCCTTGCATGTGTATATCTGAGAAAGAGTACCCTTTGGAAGCCTTGCAAAAATCTGCTGCATGACCTTAAAAGCATTGTGGTGTAGATGGCCCAATCTCCTATGTCATAACTCACCCTCATCCCAGATCACCACTATGTCTGCTTTACTCATCAATGCTGCACAACCATCTATATCAAGTTTTTTGAGGTTCTTCACATGAACCCCAATATTTTTAACTTGTTTTGTGGCTTTGTGATGAAGGAATTCTCTCCCTTCACTGAAAACCACATCATATCCTCTATCCTCCAACATAGAAACCGTAACTAAATTATTTTTCAAGACTGGTACATGCATGACATCTTTTAATAAGAAAGGTTTACCTAACTATCTCTGGAAAGTAACTGTACCGATCCCGATAGTGTTATACCTCTCGTAATCACCCATCTCGATGTGCACTTGAATATCCTTCTCCTCCAATCTACTAAAGAGTTATTTTTCTCCCGTCATGTGGAAATATGTGCCACTATCCAAGTACCACACCGATCGCATTGTACTAGACACCATGCATGTGATGAGTTAGAATTCCATTTCGAACTATGAAGCCAAAGCATCACCTGTTGCAGATCTTGAAGCCTTCTTGTTGTTCTTCTTATTTTGTGGACAATTAGTGGCATCATTTCCATGCTCGTGATAGTGAAAACATTTCACTCTGGACATGTCACGCTTCTTGCCTTCTTTGTCGGTCTCAGATTTGGAATAGGATGTATTTCCCTTCCCCTTCCTTGCCTTACCATCTAAGGCGCAATTTTCCTCATCATATTTCTGGATGAGGATCCATCCCTGGTATTCTGCCTGAATTCTTCTTATACCAAATCTGACCAAAGTTGCTCCTAATCTGGTAGCTTATGCCTCCCATTGACAAAGTCCTGATAAATATGCTAGCTCTTGGGAAGGCCTTAAAGTGCTAGGCTCACCAAGTCATCATCCCCTAAAGCAATCCTGATACTTCCAAGCTCATCTCGACATTGGATGAACTTGGTCAAGTATTTTGAAATAGTGTCGCCTTTATCCATTTTGATTTTCCTGAGCTTGTCCTTCAGTGCCAATTTTCTGTGGTCACTACTGTTCTGAAACAAATCTGTCAAGGCCTTCCAAATTGCATATGGAGTCACCTTGCCATGGAGACTCGAGACAATGTGATCTAGAACTCCCTCTAATAATATATTTTTGTCCTTTGCAACCTTCTTTTGTCAAGCGTCAAGAAGAGCGGTGTCTATTGCTGCGGGCCTTGAAACATCAGTGCCGATAAACTCTTTCAAACCGTCTGCCTCCATTCCGTCTTTCCATGCAATATAATTAGAACTTCCCTCGAGTGCATATTCCAATCTTAATCCATTGAAAGCCATATTGATCCACCTGTCGCACTAAAGAATATTTTTTCAAATTTGAATGTTGTTAAGCAAAAACTCAATTTATTCTCCACTATAGTGATTTATGGCGCTCTGATACCATCTAGAAATTATAGAAACAATATGTATACCAATGGATTCAATCCAATCATGTAATATACTAAAAAAAGATATTGAATCCTTCTACAATATTTGCGGAAAATAAACACAATCGCACAATCACACCAAGTAAGAGAAAGAAGCAAATCAATCACACAACACAGATATTTTTCCTGGGGAAAGCTTGCTTCTCAAAACCCCTATATCTTTATTGTATAATCAACCAAGGAATCCTGAAACAATACAATGCACTCTTCTCACAAGAGTTTATTGCACTCTACCAACTATCTCACACTGATCCAGAAAAAATCGACCAACACTTGGCCAATTTCCTGCCTCTGCTAAGCCTGCCTTTCTTGCGCAATTCTAAGAGAATTAAATCCCTATTATTTAGGAATTGAATCCAAATGGTTGTTTTATTGCGCTCTGCAATGCGTTAGTAATACAATTGATAGTTAACATGCCTTTAACCTCTGTCTCAACTGGGCCTTCATCAGAACTGACATGCATGCATCTATTAATAGTAAATCCTCAGTCACTTCAAATATCACTGCATCTAAATTAAATCTGATTTAATTCACTTAGCTGCTCACTAATGCAACAATCAGTTACAACTAGTTAGATTGACTTTAACTCACTTATTGAGTTAATTGATTTCTCATGCATTAAACTAGTACACTAACTGCAACTTGGACTCTAAAACAAACAGAATCACTCTAAATGCCTCACCAACCACCCTCAACTCGAATTTCATGATCTAACTGAGTCTATCACACTCAGTTAACTATTACAAGTGATTATGAGATAAGATTACAATTTTTTGTCTAATTTAATTAAGGAAAAATTAGGTTAGACACACATTTCTTGTTGACTTTTCAACACAGATGCCATGAGAGGACATGTTTGTAATCCAAATGAAAATTTTGTTTGCATTAAGAGAAATCATGAATATACACAAGGAGAGGGAGAATATTGTGATTCATCTTCCAATGTCTCTTCATCTTCTTTATTTTTTTTATTTACAATATTTACATTAATTTCCCAATCCTTTAGGATTAGGTGTCAATAGATTTCTTCTAGCAATTCTTTCTTTCTAATCACTAACATGCATGGATCGACGTCACCTTTGACTCCCTTCTCTTGTAGAGGTAACAACACATGCTTGCTGTCATTTTCGAAAGTCTAAGTATTTCTCCTTCCATCATAAATAACTCCACTATCATATTTCGATAGTCTCCCTAGGAAGATATGATAGACATCCATGGATAGAATGTCACATAATGCTTCATCTTTCTAACTACCAATTTGGAATTCAACTCTTTTTTGTTCACTTACCAAACTTGAATGCCTTTTTCTACAACCAGGACACTTGGTATGGAGTAGGATGTGCCATCCTCCGCAATACTAACTTCATTATTTTTGTAGAGACCATATTGTCAGTGCTACTACTGTCTATGACCATTTTCCATCATTTCCTTTTATATTTGCACATTTTTCTTAAGAGACTTCTCCTCTGAGATGGTTCATGGGATTCCTTCTCAGCTTTAACCAAGATTCTCTTTATCATTAGTGACTCGCCAATCTCAAGAGTATCTTATTTTACCTTTGTCTTTACTACCTCATATTTAGGTTCTACAATGTGTGCTTCTCTTTGATTTATTGACTTATTTTGAGGACAATCACATGATATATGCCCTATATTTCCACAAATATAGCACATGATTTCTCTTCTTCTACCTCTGCCTCTTGAAAAAAAACTTGTTCCCCTCATTTCTCCTAATCTAGGAGATTGGTTGGTATAGTTCCCTATGTCTTCTCTTAGAACCTAGAATTATCCTTTTCCACAAGATCATTTTCCTATGTCTAGACTCCTTCCTCTACTCCTTTGGCTTTGTTTTCTAGCCATGTTCTCTTCTCCTAATATTGCATGATAGACATCCTCCACTGCCTTTAGGGGAAAGAGACAAATTTCTTCCTAGATATCATACCTAATACGATTTATTTATATGGCCACTTTCTCAGCATCTCCCTTTTTGTGTTTTTCTCTAATGTTCATCCTCCAAAATTTTTCAATGTACTCCTTCAGTGTCATAGAATTATACCTTA